>CABHPH010127277.1:8315-29833 GCA_902168325.1 Peromyscus nudipes
AGGGGGGGAGAGAGAGAGTGAGGGAAAGAGGGAAAGGGAGGTGTGCACTGCCTCATGGCGAGAAAACGCGGAAGAAAGGAGGAAGAAGGGAGAGGGTTTTTCTTTCTTTCTTTTTTAAGTTTTATTTATTTATTATGTATACAGTGTTCTGCTCCCAGGTTTTTTTCTTAAAGGGGGGCTTTACATAAGATGACATCAGGACTCTGAGCAGGTCCCCAAGGGGCGGTTCAGAATGCTAACAAGTGGGCATGGCATATGGAGGTACTAACTCGGGTTATTAAAAATAGATAATAATATGGATGCTTCATCTTTTTTTTTTTTCCACATTGGACTATAAGGTTAGTTTCATAACCATCAATAAAAGGTTGGTTAATAATTTCCCTCAGCAAAAGATAACTGTTTTACTAGAGGATAAACCCCTGTATTTTTTATTGTAGTTTGTTTTCCTATGCTTTGAAAGTTTTGTTGAGGAATTATTAAAGGTTTTTTTCTAGAGTCTGTGAAGCAGACTCCTATCTGGCAAGGAGGAGGTCCTCTGCCATCTGAGTGGCTAGTTAATGGGTTCATGGTCCACACTGCCTGCCTTCCTCTCTCCTGTATCAAGGTGCCTGGATCACAGGACCACACCGGGGAGTGACAGAGAAGTCTCCTGGAGCATCTGTATGGTCTAAGACAACAGCGTACCCCAAAAAGCTTAGAAAGGATCACTTCTTGAAAAAGAGAGGTGTTTTGAGAAGTCTGTGTCCTGTAGCATTTGAAGTTGTACAAGGGAATGTGTTTTTGAAAGAAGAGAGCTTAGGGTTACTTAAGACATAGTACTAATTGCTTACAGAAAAGGAGGCTCCATTATGCAAGGAAGATTGAAATCAAATTATAATTAGTGTAGTGGAAAACTGGAAAACGTCCCCAGGAAACGTTACCTCACCTGGGCCGGGCTACTTTCAGCTCTGAGGCTCTTATGATCAGGACTCTAACTCCTCTTGTCTTTATTTAGCACTTCCTCACGGGGCCTTGGGTTTTTGAAGTTGAGGCGGGGCGGGGGTCGGAGGCTGTCTTCTTTTCTTTGGTTTTCTTATCCATGTCTTACTGGAGTCGATGCCCAAGAGATCACCGGAGGAAAGAATGGCTGGTGTGGAGTCATGGTGGATAGATAGATCATGGCCATGCCATGAAGAATCAAAATGAATGGTACAGCTTAGCCCTGAAAATGTTACCATGGTCTTCTTACTCATGTGATGCCTCTGAGTTCTTCTGTAAGAGTCAGTGTGTGGCTGGGGAGACGGCTTAATGGGTAAAGGCTGTCACCCCAGACCAGCATTCAATCCCAGAAACCCACTTGGTAGAAGGAGAGAACCAATTTCTTTGGGTTATCCTCTGACTTTATTTATACACATGCCATAGCGTGTATGTGAACACACACACACACACACACACACACACACACACACACACTCACACACACACACACTCACAAATGTGAAGAATTGGTATTTGTTATTTTGGAAGACTGATTAGGAAAGTGTGTATAATGTAAGGTTTTTAAATAAAATAGTTTTAGAATATGTAAAAAGCGGTCAAGTATATTAATGTATTGTCACTTAATTCATGTAACTTGAGTTTGCTTTACATTTTTAAAAGGTTTGTGTTAATTTCAATATTGTCCTTAACTGGTGTGCAAGGAATTCGGTCAGGAACAGTTCATGCTCGCTGTTAATTATCGGCAGTTACATGAACAAAAGAGATTTGGAGCTAGGCTGAAGTATCTATCCTCTCTCTCTCTCTCTCTCTCTCTCTCTCTCTCAGCTATCACAGTGTTCTTCAAGCAGGGGTGTGTACATTATTGTCCCCCATTAACTGTGGTGCCATAAAGAAAGCCACCACTGGGTAGCACCTGCCTAAGGTTTTACTACTCCCTTTCTATTGGACTGCTCTTGAGTGGGTCTAGTTTCGTTTTCTTCAATAATGAAGTTAATGTCCTTCCACGCATCATGGCCTGTCTTAGGCAGATCTCTTTTCTTGTGAAATTTAATATCTAGTAACACAAAGTAAAGAACGGTAAGTACCCCTGCCCTTAAGTTCAGCCAAGTCCTCTCCTCCTGTGTTCAGGGAAGGCTGTGACCACACTGAACCATCACTGAGCTCTAATTGCTTTTAATATCCAAAACATTTGAGGCTTTCCAGATTTCTGTTGCAAGAGTCCTCAGTACAATTTTATGCTGTCTCTTGTATCGACTGAGCTAAAGATTTAACTATTAATTTAACCAGCATTATTACACTTTTCCTGTAGACTAAATCGAGGCTTTTAGAGTGAATTGATCCCTTACTGTCCTATAACAATGCAACATATTCAACAGCCATAGTTTTCAGATACCATCGTGCAGTATCGTCAATACTTGCAGAGAGGAACAGCTGTTGTCTAGTGAGTGAGGTGAAAGGTAGCTACTCCCCACCGACTCAGAGAAGCAAGGCTAACCTACTTGGTTTATAGACGAGCGAGTATGGCTCAGTACAAACTATGGTTGGGCTTCATGTGTATTTCAACAGCAGTCTTCCAGTTTGAACTGAAACAGCCGTTGGCAACACCCTTCTACCTGACCTTCGACCACAGGCCCTGTAGGCTCGCAATCAAGATTAGCTGCTGCTGAGATGGGCAGCCATCCTTCTCAGTCCTGTGCACGAGATAACCAAGCCTTCTGGGAAGAGCTAATAACGGGTGGTCTACATCCCTAAGGGAATACGACTTTGAATTATCTCTCTTCATCATCAATACAGTTGAATAGAGTTTCAGTTTGGCGCTTGGGAGGTGACATTTGCGTAAATGATGGTAGCCTGTGCTAATGTAAAATGCTTTGTCCCACTGGCTGTTTAAATCCAGTGGTCAGGCCTGCTGGTGTTGTTAGCACCAGTTGTTACATTATTAGTTCAACAGTGGACTTAGAAGTGTTAGCCTTTGGCCGAAATTATCTGCAGTCAGAGACCTGAGCCTATTGCCGGTATAGGAAAGGGGGAATGTCCTCATTTAGTATTCCTATCTGGAGTATATTTGTTATCAACAATTGCTTTGCTGAGAATGAGACGAAATATAAATTAAAGCCAAATATAGCTTTAAGGACTGCAGCAGAAATTGTGATATTGATTCTATACATCTCTCATTATTATGACTTTAAACTTCGTTAGCTGATTATTCCACTCCAGCTGGTGTCGAGAATGCTGGCGGATAACAGCGCGTCTGAGTTTCATTGAAAATACTTTGGTTTTCCGTATCAGAAAAATAAATCATATAACACTAGACAGTGCTTATTTTTCATAAAAGAAAAAGGAAACGATATAAGAATTAGTAAGAGCGGAACAAAGTCCTTAGACTAAGAAACAAAAGAGGTCGTCTAGAGCTCAGTGGATGGGTGTAGTTAGTTTTCGCCACCCTGACACAAGCTAGGGTCACCTGAGAAGAGGGAGCCTCAGCGGAGGAATTGCCGACCTTAGCTTGGCCTGTGAGCATGGTTGCGGTCTCAGATTAGTGATTGATTGATGTGGGAGGGCCCTGCCCACTGTGGGCGGTGCTACCCCCGGGCAAGTGGTTCTGGGCTGTATAAGAAAAGGATCCGAGCAGGCCACGGAGAACAAGCTGCCAATGCAGCATTCATTCATGGCCGAGGAGGATTAAGTTCCTGCCTTGACTTCCTTTGATGGTGGGCTATGACCTGTAAGCCAAATAAGTCCTTTCTCCCCCAAGTCACCACAGCAAGAAGAAGCAAGAGAGGACAGGTGGGAAGGATTTGGTTTTTAAATCTTACTGTTCATTCATTCATTCATTCATTCATTCATTCATTCGAGGTTATTTTGTTTTGAGACAGGCACTCGTCTGAGTGTAGCTGAGGTTGGCCTTGATACCTTTTGCTTCCACGCCCAGATGGTTACAAGTCTGTACCAACCATACCCCAGCCATTTTTACTTTTTAAAGATAGTTTTTCTTCATATAGATATGACAAAGACAGACAGACAGACAGACAGACAGACAACTTTTTTAAAAGGTCCCATTCATGGGGGAAAAAAGGCCTTGTAGAAACAAAGAAGATAGATGTGAAAATTGTGTATCAGTTTATGGCATGCTCTGATTTTTATTTTGTATACCTCCATTTTACGTGCAAGTATTGCATTTATTTTGAGGACCTCGTATTATTCGTATATAAGAAAAAAGTTAGGAAAGTAGAGAGGGCATGTGTGAAAGACTATAAGTTGCCACAGAGGCTGAGAAGGTAGGCTGTGGGCATCAGGTTTGAACCGAGGGTATAGACCATCCATTCAGATTCTTTTTTTTTGTTTTGTTTTTTTTTTTGTTTTTTTCAAGACAGGGTTTCTCTGTGTAGTTTTGGTGCCTGTCCTGGAACTCACTCTGTAGACCAGGCTGGCCTCGAACTCACAGAGATCCGCCTGGCTCTGCCACTTGAGTACTGGGATTAAAGGCGTGCGCCACCACCACCCAGCTGAGACTCCTATCTACAGTGGATGCCAGGATGGACTCTTTATGCCAGAAGAGGAGTCTGGAACCCAGGCTCGCTGTGAAGTGGGACTCTGGATGGGAAAGTTGTAGTACTACAGAGTGGTCAAAAAGCTAAGTCAGTCTTTGCCATGATGAAATAAATACGTCAATGATCATGGGGTATAGTTAGCAACGAGTTTCTTGGGACAAGAGTTTTATGCTTGACGTTTTAAAGAAAACTCTGATTCTGAGGAGCCTCTTGCAATTCAGGTATATGTCTATTGAGAGAGACATCACCGTGAGCTTCTATTAGGATTGCTATGAGAAAGGAACAACATTCGGTCTCTGGAGAGAGCTTTAAGACAGTGTCAGGACCTCAGCTTGCAGAGGGGCAGCTTGTGCTAGCAGGTAGAAACAGTAATCTATTCCTCAGTTTTGGTGATGACCCATGCAAGATAATTTTTGAAATTGTGTCATGTAAGGTTAGTCTCTTATACCAAAAAAGCAAGAAAAAGAGGCTATCCGTTAATTAACCGAGCAGGTTAATTAGTCCTTTGCCAAGTTAGACATCCAGGACAACAGTGGTATACACATCCATATGTTTTCTGTGTAGGGTTAAGATCTATACAGCTAAATTTAGCCATTAGCGTCACTTAGGAGATGCTCCTCTTTTGTTAGATTTCTTTGGCAAAAGCTAGCCATTCTGTTAGCAGCGGTTTTGATGATGAAATCCCGTAATTCAAGAGCTTGGCTTATTCAACCAAACTGCTACCTTGGGCAGTGCTGGACCAACTGTGAGGGGTCTGTTTTCTTGAGACCTGGAAAGCTGTTCTGTTTGCTAAACAAAGGAATTGTTGATTTCAGTGATTTAATTCCCCTTTTGGCTAAAGGCAGCTGAACGAAAACAGTGCTTATTTGGGAAGGAATCTGTTGCTAAGGCAACTGATATCGCCTTAATTGTTGGCCAATATTCCCATATGAGATTGGTCTCTTTTGATAGTTGGAAATAACCAAATTATCCTGAACATTTTCAAGTCTCGAATTCGGTGTGATGGTGGGGAAAGTGATGAGAATTTATTTCAAATCTATAATCAGATACCTTTTGTTTGTGCTGGCATAGTGAAGGGAGCCTTGCTTGTGGTTGCAAAAATATAGGTAACCACATGGCATTTGCCAAATCCCCTTCATTGTAAGAGACCTCACTACTTAAGATCAGTTGCGGTGCTAAGATTAATGACCTATGCTCAATCTTTTTTTTTTTTTAAAATTGAATTCTTTGATGTCTGTAAGAAAATATAATATGTCTAATCGGTCTTTTATCCTCAGGAACAGGCTGATATTACGCGTTTGTAAGTACTCTTTGAGTAATTATGCTAACAAGGACCGTCTTCAGAGCTGTCTGCAGCCGTTTGTGTGAAATTCTTTCCTTAACTGTTTCTCCTGGTGCATACGCTGACCTTTAGAGAGTGACCTCTTTCTGCCTATTACTTTGTAGGATCATGTAAAAGGCCTATGGTTTCTTGTCTCTTGGCAGTACGGTTGTTTGATCATTTAAAATTAATTGAAGCTTTAATGTAGCCAAAGCTCAAGGTCTAGTGTACCCATATCATACCTCGTACCTCATACCATTCCCCTTTAGTGTGAAGGGCACACTAAGAAACCAGTACCATTCTGAGGAAACAGAGTTCGTCTTTATAATTTTATTTTCACAGGAAAATGCTTACTGTGGGTCATAGCGAGCATACATTATCCCGTCCTTACAACAAAATGGGAACTTTTGTTCTTTGGTCCTTGTCCTCTGACTGGGTAGAACCTGATGAAATTCTTCTAGTGTTACCCAGGGTATCCCACATCTTCCAGAGAGGTGAACACAGGGTCCCGAAATGTGACATTCTGATATCTGTGGAAGCATGTGGTTTTCAGGAGCGTCACATGAGAGGCTTTGTCCCCAAAGCTCTGTGTAGTCTGTTCTGCGATACCTTTGGGTCGTTAACATGCTTCCTTTGGATTAGTCTTTCCACGTTTCATTCATGGGGATGACATTGGCTTTACACCTTGGGTTGAATTGAATATACAAAGCTCTGTATTATGTATCAGAACACTTGAGTTTGATTCCTGTACGTATTTATTATCTATTCTAGACTCGCGGCATTTCACTTTTCATTTTAAATAGCTTGAAGAAGTCAATACAGATAAGATTCACTTGATGAAAATATTAAAATACATGAGTAGGGACAATAGCCTCCAACGCTGTTGACTAGAGCAGAAGTGGAAACCAGAGTGGAGCCCTAGGTGGCGTTGTCCTGATCCTCTCTTCAGTATGGCCAGCCTAGTCTCCCTGGGTGGCTTTTCATTTCTGTTTCCTCCCCCTCCTCCTCCTCCTCCCCCTCCTCCTCCTCCTCCTCCTCCTCCTGTTTGTTTTGTTTCTCGAGACAGGGTTTCTCTGTGTAGTTTTGGTGTCTGTCCTGGATCTCGTTCTGTAGACCAGGCTGGCCTTGAACTCACAGAGATCCGCCTCCCTCTGCCTCCAGAGTGCTGGGATTAAAGGCATGCACCACCACCAAATTTTTACTTTTTAAAGATAGTTTTTCTTCATATAGATATGACAAAGACAGACAGACTGCTGTTGGCTTCTTTCTTCTTTAAAGAGCATGTTTTTCAGTGTCTGCTGAAGCTACTCCATCTCAGACTACATTATAAGCTTGAAGTCAAGCGTGTGATACATTTTGTTTGTCTCTTTTTAAACAGCTCTGATGACCTTAGATCTTACTTAAAATCCAATCAGGGCAGACCTATCGTTGTTCCATGAAAACTGTGTTTGTGTTCTTTTGCAATTTTGTACTTAGAAATACTCCAGAGGTTTAGTTTCAGCAGTCCAGTCTATGAGATTCCAGGGCTACTGTAGTAAAGGCTAACTTTTTAGAAGATTGTATAGGGTGTAGGTCAGCAGAACACTCGCCTAGCACCCATACAGCCATGTATTCAGTTCCCAGTACTGAAAAAGAAAATCTGCAATCAGAATTCATTTCTATATTGTTTAGATAATAAAATTTCACCAATTTAGCATATGCTGAGTTCCATGCATATAAAACCTACGTCTGCTTTGTCACGTGACCATTTTGAAACAAAAGTGCAAGTCACCATTTTCTCAAATTCAGTGAAAAATCAAAGATGTAGAGAAGACACTGGTTAGCGTTTTTCTTCACTTTGTTTTAAAAATTGTATATCTATTTATTTTTTCTCAAGACCAGTACTTAGTGCTAATTTTTCAATTTTCATCATACATTTCAACAACTGTTATATACTTCGTTTATTTTTAAATAAACATATTACAAATCTTATCTTTGTATACACTTATATAACGACACTCTTTCTTTCTGTGATGAAGATTTTTTTTCCAGTTTCAATCTAGATTTTTTTTTTTTTTTTGGCCAGCGTTTTATTTACTTTTAGCTCTGTTTGCTGTCTGTCATTCTTCAATTTGTGTGTGTGTATGTGTGTGTGGTTTACGTGCTAGTGCACGTGTGTGTTCATGTGTGTGGGCACGTGTGTGCAGGTACATGTATGAGCACATGGAGGCCAGAAGTTGACACCAGGTGTTCTCTTCTGTCACTTTTCACCTTACATATGGAGACAAGATCTCTCACTTGAACTGGAGCTTGCCAAACTGGCTAGTATAGCTAGCCAGGTCGCTCTGGTAACCCTGTGTCTGTGCCTCCTGAATGCTGGGGTTATCAGTGGGCTTCCACACTCTTCCAGAACTTACATTCGTGGGTGCTAGGGATTTGAACTCCGTCCTGCTGAGTTTCACCACCAGCCACCTCCCCAGCCGTCTATAGCTGCTTTCCCCCTGAGAATCTGTACTTAGTTCTAAATTTCAATTTTCTCAATAAATTTCTATATAGCCAGTGACCAGTATGGGTCCAGTGGCTTTTAAAGTATGCTTTGCCACAAGCCTTATCCTTACATAGACTTATATTTTTCTTCTTTCTGTTATGGAGAATTTTTTTTGTCAGCATTTTGTCTGTTTTGGTCTCTTTTCAGAAATCATTGACACTCTCTGGTGAGACACTTTCATCGGGTGAGAGATCACTGTGGACTTGTGTGGTGCCTGCACCTGAGAATGTAAAGGAACATAAGTGAATGTTCCGTCACAAGGCTGAAAGAGTTCGCTTCAGATGCAAATGATTCTGGTGGAATCGAGAGCTGTAATGTCAAGTAGAAGTGAGGAAAGAGACTTGCAGAGTCTAAATTTTCTATCTCCTGGTCTGTATGACCTGTCTTACTCCGTTTTCTTGATATTTTCTCCAACTGGGAGCATGACCTCCATTTATACTTTAGCTCCATCAGAGGCTGTGCCAAGTTGGAACACTATTTTGGGGGAGTATTTTTACTGTTCTGTAGTTCAGTTCAGATGTCTGAATTAACACATACAACAGAAAATGTAGAGACTATCCCAGGCCTTTCCTTAGGCAAAAATTTTCAAATAGATAGCAACCTTGATCTTTGGTGTTTCCTAATTTATCAGGCAGAACCATCGTTTGAGCTGGTTCCCCTCTCATAAACCCTGTCCTGTGCACCCTCCAGCTCCATCATGTCCTGGGCACCCTCCAGCTCCATCATGTCCTGGGCATCATCCAGCTTCATCACACCCATGGCCCGCTCTCCATTTCCTGGTCCTTTCTGTACTGCAGGCCTACTCACCTCCCATTCTATGACACCCTCTCCACTTCCTTTAAAACTTGTCAGTCCTGGGTTGGGAGGATGGCTCAATAGAAAGGGCTGTGTGCTGTGCAAACCTGACAAGCCAAGTTTGATACCCAGATTCTCTGCCTTCTCACTTGTACACACACACACACACACACACACACACACACACACACCCACGCACGCACTCACGCACGCATGCACGCACACACTAATAAATGTCAGTGTCTTATTCCAATCCCTCTGTAGTTCATTATAGAAATAAATCTAATACATTAATCACATTCACCTGATAATGTGCTACCCTGTCTGGTTTGCTGTGTCAGTTAGAACACTGACTTACTCAGCTTTGTGGTACAGAATGTTTTATACTACCTCAATGCATGTTCATCAAAATATTTTATCATTTTTTTCTTGTTCGTTTTCAGGTAGGGTCTCATTACGTAGCACAGGCTGGCCTCCAACTTGTGCTGATCTTCCTGTGTTAGCATCTTGAGTGATGAGAGAGTACAGATGTACACCGCCACTCCTGAAAAGGTATTCGTATTGAAAGGAAAATGAATACCAAATGGCTAGCGTGCCTACCCACTCTCAATATTCATTGGTTCAAAAACGACATTTCAACTGATAAGTTATACTCGACCTTCATATTCCTACTGATAAATGAAAACATTTAAATGGAAATGATATGTGTTAATAGAAATAATTTTGAGGGATAGTGAGAGTTCCTGTTTTTACTTCAGTAATTACTTTTAGTATGTTTGAAATGACGGTTGTATGCTATAATTCTGTCAGTTTTGTAAAGCATATATTATAGGTACACTTTGGTTTGTTAAATTTTAGAGCGACCTTTTTATTCTCTTCACGTTCTTTTTCTTACAAAATAATGCAGCAAAGAAAGAACAAAAGTCTATTCAAAAATGTGATTTAATTATTTAAAAAATATCTTCCTCATATTCCATATTTCTTTTGTTGTTATAATGACCTCCATTTTTTAGTAATTATTACCTCTTCTGCATGTGCCATTCAAGTTTGGTACAAGAGCAAACAGTAGAAGTACTTTTAGCTTATTCTTGTTAGAAATTCTGCATATCAAAATCAACTCTTCTGGGAAGGTGTGGGAAAGCAGGAGCAAAGAAAAGAAAGCAAGATAGAGTGCTTCTTGCTAGGACCTTTATGGCCTGTTGGTAGATCAAATAACTATATAACTATATAACTATATGTTTGCATATATATATATATGCAACTATTAGCATATATTTGCATACATATGCATATATGCAACCTATTAGCATGCAAGGATAATCTTAAGTTCTAAGGTATGGGAAAGAGCTAACCATCCAGGCCTTTAGGGAGAAAAGAGAAATTACGGCATGCTGAAGATGTCAAAGAAGTTTTAGGCTAAATTTTGATGGACAGATAAGAGATCTTCAGATGGAAATGTTAACAAAGCTCCCATCGAAATTCTCAGATCCGCAGTACACTGTGGTGAGTCTGTAGTCCCAGCTCTTTGGGGGAAGGGAGGCTGAGGCAGGGGGTTCACTTGGACTTAGGAATTTGGGGACAGCTTGGCAACACAGTAAGACCCCAACCACATCTCATTCAGGAAGAGGGAGGGCATGGTGGAGGGAGGGGAGAGGGAGGGAGGGAGAGAGATGGGGTTGGGGAGCCTGAGACTCATAGTTAACACATGCAACAAACTGAGAAAAAGAAAAAAAAGATTAACTCCTACCTTCCTCATTGGAAACCTGTCTACACCCCGTTGGAAGCTCCTCCCATTTTTAAGATACTCTGTTCTTAGTCAGCTCTGTGACTTCAACACCAGGCATTTATTCCTCACAGTTCTGGAGGTTGGACATCTGAGGTTAAGGTGTCAGCAGGCTCAGTTTCCGGCAGGAGCTCACCTTCTGGATTCTGTCTTCTCATGTCTTGACGCAGGAACCTGGAAAGAAAGACATCTTAGGTGTCTTCCTCTTCTTAGGGGCCTTGCTTGCTCCCATCATGAAGCCTCATCCTCGAGACCCCGTGTAAACCTTATCACTTCCTAAGGACCCTGAGGGTTCCCATCTGGGTGGGTAATACCATCACATTGAAGGTTAGGATTTAAACACATGAGCCTTGGGAGTCAAAGCTCATCAGATGGCAGATCAGTGGTCAGCATTGAGAGCTGGCAAGGGTTAGGGTCTGTCCCACCCTTGCGTGGAGTGCTTGGGGGATGAGAGACATTGCTTAGATGCCCGTAGGACTCAATGTGGACTTAACCTTGTGCTCTTCCTTGAGTACTGCAGAGTTGTATTCATTCAGATTTCAGGTATTTAGAAATGTTTTTGGATTTATGTGGACTGTTTTCTCGAAATTAGCTTCTTAGAAATTGGCTCACCTTATGACTCTATAATAGTGAATATTTGGCTTTAGATACATGTAGTTTACTTATTTAACAACTACTTAATGGATGGCTATTGTGTGCTTCTTTCTGATTTTGGTCCAGGCATTGGTGGTTTCCTGTCCCTGTACTTCTTACAAGGGCAGAATTCAAGTGGAGCATAAAAGCACTTAACTGTGGAAATGTTACAATTATGACTGATGGATGTTTTCAAAGGATTTTCTATACTTTTTATCCTTTCCGATTTTATTTTTATTGTACAGATATTATATGCAAAGTATCGTGCAAGGTTAGGGGTTTACAAACTTCTTCAAAGAGCAGAAGGCAAATCTTTTAGGCTTTGTAGGCTATGGGCTTTCTGTTGGACTTACACGACTCTGCCATTGTAGTATTAAACTAGCCTTAGACAATTCATAAACGAGTATATATCGCCATGTTCCAGAGATGGGGAGGGGAAGGCAAGCCCAAGGAGGAATGAGAAAGGGGAGAGAATTATTGGCAATCCTGATGGCAGCCAAGAACGTTGCTCAGGGCTCAGTGAAGCTAAGAGGGCGGAGTAACAGAAGTCACAAGTCCAAAGCCCTGAGACCTCAGTGGGGAGGAAAAAGGCCTGACTGGTCATGTCTGTTCTTTATAACATCTGGATTTAGAGGCTTCAGGTTTGCCATGGCAACCCTGGCGGAGGAGAGAGAGATGAGCCAGGGACAGCCGGGTCTTTGCTGTCCTGGCTGGTACTGCCTGAAACTTGGCTAGTTGCACAATGCCATCTGAACACCAGAGAGGCTGGAATGGGGTGGAATGCTGGGGTCTCTGTCTCACCTGCAAGTGAAGACGGACAGTGGGCAGTTCGGCCCGATCACTACAGAAGAAAGGACGTGTTCAGGAATGTGAGGGTGTTCCACGTCAGGGCACCGCTGATGTCTCTGGAACTATTCCTGTCTCCAAATGGGAAACCGCGATTTCCTTTTTATTTAGAAGGAAACTCTGGAGCATTTCATCTTCCCAAATTAATTTCCTCTATCAAGTGCCTCTGCTTTTTTCTGTGATGTAACCTTACATCAAGAAGGAATTTTGTGAGCAGAAGAAAGACGAAGCAAGCGTTTATCTTTCCGCTGAAATGAGGATGTGTTTTCTGCTGAGATCTTGGGAAGCAACTCCTGGATCAATTTTTCTTAGGGGTCAATAATTTAGATTGCCAAACAGCTATCTTTTCCTCTTTTAAACAGGTTTAAATGTGTAATCTCCAAGGATGTCATCAACCTATCAATGTAATAAATGTGTTTTTAGAGGTATGTATGTATGTTTAGGAGTTTGTTATACATAACACACTTTTTTTATTTTTTATTGTGAGTCATGAACTAAAAAAGATTGAAAAAACTCTAATGTATTGCTAGGATCCAAGGATAGGAGTTTCTCGGACTGTTCTCCGTGTTATCTGGAGGCCAGCCTATTTGAGAGAAGACATGTAGGCAAAGCGGTTTGTTGCCTTTTGACATGTGCAACAAACGGTTCCAGAACTTGGTGGAAGAAAGCAAACGTTTCACTGTGCTCTTGTGTCAAGAATCAGAAGACCCCAGCTGGTCAGTCAAGGCCTAAGTCCTCCCAGAAGCCACATTTACTGTCGTCCTCCGGGGTCACTCCAGGTGGTTTGGTCTTTCCTTCTTAGAGCGTGGGTGACTTCTAGTCATGTCAGGGGTTATGTGGCATTTAGCTACAAGAAAGGAGAGCTGCTAGGATGTTAGGGTCCAGAGATCCCCAGTACCGCTTCTTCCATGTTCCCTCCTTGTCAGAGGAATCACAGAAGCCACAGAGATTCTTGGTTGGAGGGACATGAATCTCACTTCTTGATGGAATCAATGTCAAAGAACTTGAAGCTATCTTTAATATGCTAACATACTTAGTTTATGGTGATTATTCTGGATGGCTGAACCTGACTTTCAATAGTATGGTAACGTGCCCCCCCCCCCCCCCCCCCCCGCTTTTGTTGACGTTATTAAGATTTTAAAAAATTACCTTATTCAATTAATTTAACTTTAAAAAAATTTAGTTCTTTTCATTCATTATCATCCAACTTTTGAGATAATTATAGATTCACACACAGCATAAGACATAATACAGAGAGGCCTTGTGCTGTACGGTATTAATATAGTATCACAACCAGGAAATGGGAACTGAGAAGCCCCAATCTTATCCAGACTGTGTGTGTATTCAGGTCTTTAGGACCCGTTCACATGTGGTTATTATGAATCACCAGTTTCCCCACACTCTGGTCTTCAATTTGTGAGTCCAGGGAGAAGGAGCACCCTACAGAGCAAGTCAGATAAAGCAGATTTATTCCATCCAGCTAGGCAGCAAGGGACAGAAGAAGCCTGGGATGTGTTGCTAACCAGTCTACCACATCAGAACACCGCCTAGGGCAGATGGGGCCTCCATTGTATGTACTCCGCTTTGACCAATCCGTGCTCGGGGTCACATGACCAATGGAGCTGAAGCATTGACAGACATCTTGCTTCTGTGGAGACTGGAGCAGAGCCTGTGGACAGTCTCCTTCTCTCACAGTGTTGCACTCCCTTCACATAATAACTGTTCTAAAGAGCTGCGTAGGAGAAAGGAGGGAGAAGTGAGCTCATGCAAGCCCATCTTGGAGGCATGTATAGTGAGCAGCATAGTTAAGATACAGAGAGTTCTACCACCACAAGGGTCCCGCCTGGTGTCCTGTTACAACCCAAGCCTACTCCTCCCATGGCCAAACTAACTAGTTTTCCATAGATATAATTTTTATAATATTGCAAGGATGTTATAGAAATTATGAAGTTACGAAAGCCGGGAGGTGGCGGCGCACACCTTTAATCCCAGCACTTGGGAGGCAGAGGCAGGCTTATCTCTGAGTTTGAGGCCAACTTGGTCTACAGAGTGAGTTCCAGGACAGCTACACAGAGAAACCCTGTCTCAAAAAGAAGAAGAGGAGGAGGAGGAGGAGGAGAGACAAGGGAAAGAAAGGGAGAGAGAAAGAAAGAACAGAGATTGTATGTTATCATAGAACTTTAGTATTGGCTCTTTCTATTTTTGGTATAGTTTCTTTCAGGTTCATCCCCACTGTAGTGTGGGTCAACACTGTTTCTTTTTATTGCTGATTATTGGGTTGTGTTATAGATGGGAACAGTTTGTTTAGTCAGTTACCTATTGAAAGACGCCAGTAGTTTTCTAGTTTGGGACTTTTATGAATAAGGCTACTGTGAATATTAAGTTATAATTTCCCCCTTAATATGAGCTTTTATTTCTCAGAGATAAATGTGGTATGCTGGAATTGTTAGATTGAAAAGTGATTCCATTTGTAGTTTGTGAGAAAGTGCTGAGCTGTTTCGAGGACTCTGCCATTGTATTTTTCCAGGGTATGAGTGATCTAGTTTCCATGCATCCCCCGTGGTGTCTGCTGCTGCCACTGTCTTCATTGGAGCCATTGGACAGGTGTGCCATGAGATTTTATTATGCTTTAGATCTGCTTTTCCTTGATGGCTAAATAAGGAAAATCTTTTTCACATTCTTTTTTATCAACTGTATATCTTTTTGGTGTCTGTTTTCACGTGTCTTGCCCATTCTAATTGGATTTTTTTTACAATTGTTTTTTAATTTTTCCATATATTCTACCTTGTAGTTCATTGTTGGATGTGTAGTTTGCAAATAGATTCTCCCAGGCCACAGCTAATCTTTCATCTTCTTTGTAGGGTCTTTTGTTTAATTTGGTAACTCCAAATTAAATTGCAAAATCTGTGGACTATAATTTTGGATTATGTCTAAGAACTCTTCTAGTTCTTAGCTACCGGATACTTAGATATCAGCCTGAGACACTGTGGCTCCTCCCACCCCGTGTTCTTGCCTCAAAAGTTATAGTTTCATGTTTCCCGTTGAGTCTGTTATCTAGCTTGAGCTAATTTTATGTAAGGTGTAAGGTTTTGGTGAGAGACATCTTTCTGCGGATGGATGTCCAATTCCTCTATTATTTTTTAAATGGAGTTACTCTTTAAGATGTCTGCTTGTCTCGGTTCAGTGAAGGAGAAGCAAAGAGTTTCTCCCCGTGCCCTTCCAAGCAAAGAGGAAGCATAACATGACTAATCACCGAGAGGTAGGGCTGTAAAAGTAGGAGACTAGAATAGGAAAGCTCACATTCGAAGTGAAAGAGTGGAAGATGTGTGAACCTCAGCTCTTCTGCAGAACATGTCTGTTCAAAAGTGTTTCCTGCTGGGCTATGGTTCAAGATAGAGCCTATGCTTTGCATGTTCAAGGTCCTAGGGTTGATTCCCAATTCTATCCACTCCCAATTCCCCCCCCCCACAAATTTTATGATATAAAACAACAAATCTTTTCCTTGTATATAAGGATTGTGATTTTCACTGAAACACAGTAGATAATGTTTCTTACTTGCTTTTTATTATATTTACTTATAGACCTTGGAGATGGTAATGTATGGTTTTTGTTAACATCTGTATAACTTATTCTTTGTTTTTCTCTTGGAATGAATGTTATGTTAAAATATTGCTTAAGTCGTTTGGGCAAAAGGTAGACTGGGAGACACACCGTGACACACCTCAGCTTCCATTTCGAGATGCTTTTGCGTTTTTTTATTTTTTTTATTTTCTTTAATTTGCATTTTTATTGTATAATTTTTTATTATTAAATTTACTTTTTTGTTTTCTTTTGGAAGGAGGTCGCAAGGGCGGATATGGAGGGACAGAGATATGAGTGGGATTGGGGTGCATGATATGAAATTCACAAAGAATCAATAAAAATTTTTAAAAAACCTTGCTTATGATAAACTGTAATTCTCATTGCAGTGGACTCGAAATAAAAATACCTGTGAGTCCAGAATCTTAGTGCTAACGCTAGGTATTTTCCATAGTTTAGACATGCATACCAAAGGGAAGTTCTGTAATGAGTGTGCATACTGACTGATTTTCTCCCAAAATTAACTCCGCTTAAACCATCCTTGCTTTTTGTCATATTTCAAAATGTGTTAGCTGATACTGCTTTCAGTAACCAAGGTATCATTTTTATCTTGCAAATCTATGCTGATCAAAAAAAAAAAGTCTTCCAGTTTGAAATGTTTATAAAGATGACGGTGTGATAGAGCGGCAAACACACTCTTTGAGGTTGTGATTCTGAAAGCTCACAGGCTCCAAGGAAGGCACCACCTCTGAGAGGAGCGTTGTCATCGGTATTATTTACCTGTTCATTTTGGAATTCGTAAAAATTCTCTTTTTTTGGGGGGGAAATTTGAATGTGTGAGTCCTTATCATCAGGAAGGACTAGAAAAATTGAAGGTAGTTTGGAGCTGAGTAGAAGTTATTAGTGATCTTAGCTTTGACTGAAACGACAGATTTAATGGCTAAATTTTCTTCCACTCCACGTCTGTTGAAACTTCTAGCTTGCTTTCAGGAAATCCTTTTCGTCGTTACGAACTGAAGCCTAAAAGCAAGGCGGTTTTAATTTCAATTTCGAGACCCCCAACAGTTGATTCTTAGTGACCTTCACTCACAACCAAAACTGGTTACATTTCTTTGGGGCACATTCTGTTTTCAATCGTTTGCACTATTGCGGATCACACAACATCACATTTTTTTTTTTTTTTTTTTTTTAATTGACTGGAGGGAAAAAAAATGGCACAGAGCAAAATTTTTGGTCTACTCTCCTTTGGAGCAGGATATGGTATGTCTTTCTGTACCAGGCCTGATTTCATCTCATTTTTTCTCTTCTTATTTTTCTTTGTTCTGATTTCCTACCAAATTCTAGAAATTTTGTAATAATATCACAGATAATAATTCCTTACAGGTGTTCATTCCTTGTCATGTTTTCTACATATTGCGTCTTGTTTAAAGCCTAACATCCCACAGAGATAGGTTCTCTCATTCACTCCATTTTACTGATGAAATGTAGGTTAAGTCCAAGACGGTGTGCAGTTAGTGTGGGACCTTGTTCCAGAACTAAGCCAACATTACCGATTCCTTCATCTAGGAAGCTCCGCTATGAGAAAATGATCAGGTGCCCCAAGTGGCATGTTTAATTACACAGTTGTTGGCTGTTCTGATGTAAGAAACTTAACTAGTCACAGGCTGATAGCAGACAGCTAGTTGCCAGTCTGGATCAAACTTTGAGTAGCATTGTTCCAGAGTGCTGTACAAGTTAGCCAAGGGAAGGCTCTTAGCACGTGTCTTAGTCAGGGTTTCTATTGCTGTGAAGAGACACCATGACCACGGCAACTCTTATAAAGGAAAAACATTCAATCGGGGTTGGCTTACAGTTCAGAGGTTCAGTCCATTGTCGTCATGGTAGGAAGCATGGCAGCGTGCAGGCAGACATGGTGCTGGAGAAGGAGCTGAGAATTGTAGCACGAATCTTAAAAGGTCTTATTAATAAAAACAAACCCAGAGCCAGGTGTTGGGGTGAACCCTGCAAGATCAGAGAAACAGAACCAGCCACAGCCACCTCACCTCGCCAATTCCTCAGCTGATCTCGTTTCCTCAAACTGGAAGCAGCCTCTGTGTCCTCAACCGAATGGATCTCAGCTGAACTTCTGCTCAAAAGCCTAAAAGCTTAACAGACTCTAGTTCCTGGTTTTCACGCCTTATATACCTTTCTGCTTCCTGCTATCACTTCCTGGGATTAAAGGCGTGTGTCACCATGCCTGGATGTTTCCAGCGTGGCTTTGAACTAACAGAGATCTGGATGGATCTCTGCCTCCAGAATGCTAGGATTAAAGGTGTAGGTGTGTGTGTGTGTGTGTGTGTGTGTGTGTGTGCGCGCGCATGCGCGCGCGTGCCACCATGTGCCACCATTTTCTGGCCTCTATGTCTATCTAGTGGCTGTTCTGTTCTCTGACTCCAGATAAGTTTATTAGGGTGCACAATATATTGGGGAACACAATATTACCAAAGAGAATTCTACATCTGGATTCTCAGGCAGCAGGAAGAGAGAGTGACACTGGGCCTGGCTTGAACATCTGAAACCTCAAAGCACACACCCCCAATGACACACTTCCTCCAGCAAGACCACACCTCCTAATAGTGCCACTCCCTACGAGCCTATGGGGCCCATTTTTATTCAAACCACCACAGTGCGTATGTTCCTTTTTAAATGTTCAACACTTATAGGCTGAAACTTTCATAAAACACAATGGAACACAGTAATGTCAAAAGTCTCTGGACCTGGAGAAATGGCTCAGTTGGAAATGCTTGCCATGTAAGCATGAGGACCCAAGTTCAAATCCCTGGAGCTCACATAAAAGCTAGGACCAGCAACAACTATCTGTAACCATAGGCTTGGAAACAGAGGTTGGGTAGAGATGAGAAGGGCTTATTGGGCAACTAGTCTAGATGAATCTTTGAGCCTCAGGTTCATTGAGAGACCCAGCCTCTGAAAATAAGGTGCAGAGTGACTGAGGAAGACATTCAGTATTGACCACTGACCTCTACATACATTCTTGTATGCATACACGCACACACATTGAATTGCGTACCTGCACATACACACATTTTTTTTCTTGTAGTTTATGTAATTTCCTAGTCTTGATCAAGTAACAGTTCATTTATAAGCAAGCATGGGCAGTGAGTTATCGGTTATGATTAATAGTGAGAAGGAAAGTGTTATTTCCAACATCAATATGAGTGTTACCTGGTTTGCCTTCGTCACACTGATGGGCATGGCAGAGCAAACGTTAATTGTGTCTAGGATCAGCACTTTCGACTTCACAGTTTGCACATAGCTAGTCACAACTAGGGAGCTAGGTCACCAGAAGGGAATTCCCACCACAGAGATTTTAGCATGCAGTTTCTGTATACTGGGCTTGTTCCTGCCTTAGAAAAGATATTTCTCTGCTTCCCTCACACCTATAGCTGTGTCAGGCAGGGCTCTGAACTTTACTCTGATGAAGACCCCATCATCATGGATCTCATCCATGGGACGAGAGGATGTCCGTATCCACAAGGGACCGTTGTAGGGACCCCGTATAGGTCAAAGCATGTGGGTCTGTATCTCTGAAGGATGTGTGGCTGAGGGATGCGCAGTAATAGGAAAGTATGATATGGATGGATTGTACAATTTTAGGTGGGAGATATTTTTCTTTTAGTCAAATAATCATGTAGGAGGTGATCCTGGTCATTACTACCTTGTTAAAGGTGCTAGAGCAAATGTGGTGTGGCTTCTGGTGAGACTTAAACTTCTGGAGTTAACACTGGAGTGCAGGGAGGAGGTAAGAGCTAATGCGGACAGGCCAGGGTTTGCTCAGGCTCTGCATCCACGACAGTATTTCTTCTTCTTTGTTCTTCTTTTGTTTTAAAGGAATTTGAGATTATTTTAAATAACAAGAAGAATTCCTAAGGTGAGTAGAGTCTCACATGCCCTCCCCCCACCTTCCCTTAGCATTATCAACCTTCTTCACCACAGAATGATGACTTGTAATCAGGAAATCAGCATTGGTTGGGAATTCTCAACGGCTGTGAGACCTTGTTCAAAGGTCGACAGGGTTTTCGAGTTCTCACTTACACCCTCTCTGTGGTCCATGGTCCGACCCAGGACCACAGATTGTGTTTAGCTTTCATGTTTTCTAAATCTCCTTAAATCTGTGATAATTCCTTAATTGCTTGCTGTCTCTCATCTCCTCAAGAGTACTGGTAGTTATTTTGTAGGGTATCTCTCGATGTGAGTTTGTCTCACGTGGAGGTTTTGAAGTTTGGCAACACTATCACAACAGAGATGTGCTCTTCCCATTAAATGACATCAGGAAGTCCATGACATCATCTGACGTTTTTACTGGTGATTTCTAGAAGGTGGCTTCTAGGATTTTCTATTCTAGCACTATCGTTTTTCCTTTTCCAGTGGTCTCTTTTTTATTTTTATTTTTATTTTATTTTGTTTTTTTTTTGTTGTTGTTTTTTAATTTGGTGTTTTGCTGTATGATATTTTGTTTGTGTTCTGACAAATAAAACTTACCTGGAGATCAGAGGGCAGAGATAGCCACTAGTTAACCATAGAGGCCAGGCAGTGGTGGCACACACCTTTAATCCCAACACTTGGGAGGAGGAAGCAGGAAGATCAGGAATTCAAGGCCTCCCTGGGCTACACCAGATTGAACCAGTCTAAAAGAGAAGAGCAGGCAGTGGTGTCCCATGCCTTTATTCCTAGCACTAGGGAGGTGGAGACATTAATATAAGGTGGGTGGAGACAGAATCTCAGCCCCAATGCGATCTGAGGATTCCTAGAGGTACGAAGTTTCTAGTGGCTGCTGCTCTGCTTCTCTGATCTCCAGGCAGGCTTTCTTTGTCAGAACACAAACAAAACATCACACAACAGTGTTTTGCTAGCATGTATGTCTGTGTGAGGATGTCAGATCCCCTGGAACTGAAGTTACAGACAGTTGTGAGCCACCATGTGGGAATTGAACCCAGGTCCTCTGGAAGAGCAGCCAGTGTTCTTAGCCGCTGAGCCATCTCTCCACCCCTCATTTTCCTTTTTAATGAAGAGATATTTGGTAGGGAGATAACCTGAGATTATGCAAATATTCTGCTTCTCATCTACCTCCAGTCTCAAATTCAGTTATCCACCAATTAATTCTAGGGTCTACATTCTTATTCAGTGCATTTTATTTCTGTAAATTGTCCAAATTTAAGAGGAGACTTTAGCTGAGGGCTCCTGCTCCGGCTGTTTCTTTTCTTTCTTGAACTGCCCTTGCTCTAGACGGCTCTTTCGTGCTTGGGTCCCTCATCTCATCCTTGTCCCAGTTTGACTTTTCCGATGAGGCCGTTTTGACCGCCCTATTTAATAACACTACAGACCACCTTCTCCAGCGTCCTTGCCCCCTCAACCTCCTTCCCCAATGGTCTTCTTGCCTCGTGTTTCGCTTTTCTTGTCACAGCACCCGTCTTCTGGCATCATTCCACAGCTTACTCCTGGTTGCCT
>CABHPH010127278.1:0-22996 GCA_902168325.1 Peromyscus nudipes
GCGCGCTAAGCTCGGGGTGCACCGACGCTCCGCGGGCGGCTGGAGCTCGGCTTTGCTCTTGCTGCAGCAGCCGCGCCGCCCGCCCCACTCGACTCAGATTCCGACCCCAGCCCCCTCTGCACCGCCCTCCCGGACTCCAACCCAGGCTCTCATACCCGGTTCCGCGGACCATGCCCCGGGCACCCCCCGGAAAACCGGGCTGGGTGAAGAGCAGGCAAAGACTAGGCTCCCGAGCAGGGGCCCCACCCGGCTGCCCTTCTTTCGGCCCGCACCCTGCCCTGTGTCCCTGAGCGGTGTGAGCCTGCTGGGCCATGGAGCGCGCGCCGCCCGACGGGCTGCTGAACGCGTCGGGCGCTCTGGCCGGTGAGGCGGCTGCCACAGGCGGGGCGCGCAGCTTCTCCGCTGCCTGGACCGCTGTCCTGGCTGCGCTCATGGCGCTGCTCATCGTGGCCACAGTGCTGGGCAACGCTCTGGTCATGCTCGCCTTCGTGGCAGATTCGAGCCTCCGCACCCAGAACAACTTCTTTCTGCTCAACCTCGCCATCTCCGACTTCCTCGTGGGTAAAGCCCCCAGACCCCGTCCGCTGCCAGAGTCCAGGGGCGCGGAGCCCGGGCTGGGCAATGGGGCTTGGCGCTCCGACCTGGGGTGGCTTCTTAGGGTCCGGGCCTGGGGAGGGAACCTCTAGAAACCTTAGGATGGTAGGCGCTGGCGAAGTTCCTCGCCTTCCTGGCCACAGGACAGGGCCTGGGTAGGAAGGTCCCCGGGGAGGCTACCCCAGTCGGCGGGAGCTCAACAAGGCGCAAGGCGCAGCAACCGCGG
Source organism: Peromyscus nudipes (assembly GCA_902168325.1). Taxonomy (NCBI): domain Eukaryota; kingdom Metazoa; phylum Chordata; class Mammalia; order Rodentia; family Cricetidae; genus Peromyscus; species Peromyscus nudipes. The sequence continues at coordinate 821 of CABHPH010127278.1, forward strand.
GTGCAGCGCTGGCTCCTGCGCCGAACCAAACAAAGGCAGCGGCGCCGGACTCAGGCTTCTGTGAGGACGCTGGGGGGAGGGGACATGGAAGGGGGATTTGGGGAGCTGTGCTGGGGAAGGGGACCGTGGGGGAAGGCGGGGGTGAGATGAAGGAAATGCTCTGAGGAGCTCGTTCTCACGTGTCCAAGCTCTGCTCCCGACTGGGGGAGGGGGGGCGGGGCACGCGGTGGGGGCCCGGAGCGCCAGACACCTGTTGGGGCTGCGAGCTGCTGCGTCTCCTAGACGCTGGAAGCCGGTTTGGGCGGCGAGAGCGGCTGGCGCGGCTGCAGCCAAGAACCTTTTAAGCCAAGAGAAAAGCTTTCTCGGTTTTTAAGCTGAGAAGGGAGGCGGTCCAACAGCCAGGGTAGGGATGGATGATTGGCTCCAGCACCAGACAACCAGGGAGGACATATACCCTCTTTTCCTCCTTTTGGCGGTTGGTAGGGTTGGAAGATGCCCAGGTTCTGGGTCCAGAAGTCCTTATGTGGAGGTCCTTCCTCCTGCCTCCAGGTCCAGGAGACATCGGTGGTCTGGAGATTTTGTGGAGGCTGGAGGCTGGCAGTTGCTCAGTTGTGGGGGAACAGGGTAAATAGGATTGTTGGTCCTAGAGAGGTGGCTACCCTATGAGGGCCAGGTTATGCCCTCTCTCCATGTGGTCGGTCGGTCTGACCCCGAGTCCTGAGCCATGGTCCCACCACAGCTGCTCTCCTCTAGGTGCCTTCTGCATCCCATTGTATGTACCCTATGTGCTGACGGGCCGCTGGACCTTTGGCCGGGGCCTCTGCAAGCTGTGGCTGGTGGTAGACTATCTGCTGTGTGCCTCCTCAGTCTTCAACATCGTGCTGATCAGCTATGACCGATTCCTGTCAGTCACTCGAGCTGTGAGTTCTGGGATGTGGGAATTAGAGTTTACTCCGTGTGTTGGGGGCACTGGACAGGGAATGGCTGCAGGCAGATGCCTGGTGGGCTTGCTCCCTTTTGACACACAAGCCACTTTCAGTGACCATTAACTGCCAATAGTTTGAGCACGGGACAGGAGGTTAGCTTGGAATCCCACACTCCTGCAGGAAGGGTGTCAGTGCACAACCTCTATCCTGGGCAGGTCTAGGATCCCTGGAACTGAAAGAGGGTCTTCATCCTTCCCACTTTTCTGCACACGGAAGTGTATGCACATAGCCCCAGGAAGGCTGGCCACAGCTCCTAGCTGCACAAGCTCCAATGGTGTGGAACGGGGCTGCAGCTCTTGCTTCACCTTCTCTCCTTGATGGTTCCCTCACCTCAGGTTTTATCAGGGGGCATCCTGAGGATCGGCTTGCAAAGAGTACCAGCATGGAGCCCTCTTGAACCTCCCTAGGTCCCTTCCATCCCTTGAACCACTGAGAAAGTGGTGCAATCACAGGGCTATTGTGATGGGTGCCCAGTATAGAGCTGGCATGTGGCAGGTGTGCCCTAGACCTGTGGTTAGCACAAGCTCTGATTGTTGGTCTTGTGCTTCCCAAGGTGGCTATCAAGGACACTTCTTCCAGCTTTCCCACTGAGGCTCCATAGCAGGATTCTTGCCCCTCCTGCTCCCTACCCCTTGTTTACTGGTTGCACTTGGAGGTTAGACATGCTGTGTCTTGGAAAAGACTAAATGGCCCCACCTTCTTACCTTTCCTAGGCATTCTCCTTCTAGAAGAGGAGACAGGGTTCTTAATTCTTGTGTGTGTGTGTGGGGTCTCCAGCAGTGGGCCAGCAGTGGTTTACCTCTGTACTCCCAGCTCAGGTGCTGGGAGAAGGGAAGTACTGGAGCAGAGACAGGGCAAAGCCCTTTCCCCTTCAGCACAGCTAGCCGCTGAAGATGGCTCTGGCCCTTGCAAGAAGCAACAATCAGAAACAGTTGTGTGTGTCCTGGGTGTGGTAAATGCTAATCTGGGTGCTAGTGATGCAGTAACCAAAGGCAGGACCCCATGGAGCTTGTAGCTGGTGGGGGATGGTAAAGAGGCAAGATTCTGGTTGGTTGTGGGAGGCTCCAGGGCTCTGGGAGAGTGTCAGCCAGGGGACACAGGCACAGGAGGGTTTATGGAGAGAAGGAACACGGCACCTTGCCCATGGCAGACACGGAGGCCCAGAGAGTGTTCTGAGCTTCCAGTCCAATGTTCCTGACCCCTTGATCTGTACATCCCCCCCCCCGCAGGTCTCCTACCGGGCCCAGCAGGGGGACACACGACGGGCAGTGCAGAAGATGGCACTAGTGTGGGTGCTGGCCTTCCTGCTGTACGGGCCTGCCATCCTGAGTTGGGAGTACCTGTCTGGTGGCAGCTCCATCCCCGAGGGCCACTGCTATGCTGAGTTCTTCTACAACTGGTACTTTCTCATCACGGCCTCCACTCTCGAGTTTTTCACACCTTTCCTCAGTGTTACCTTCTTCAACCTCAGCATCTACCTGAACATCCAGAGGCGCACCCGCCTCCGGCTTGACGGGGCCCGTGAGGCTGGTCCAGAACCCCCACCTGACGCCCAGCCCTCACCACCTCCAGCTCCCCCCAGCTGCTGGGGCTGCTGGCCAAAAGGGCATGGGGAGGCCATGCCACTGCACAGGTATGGGGTGGGCGAGGCAGGCCCTGGTGTTGAGGCTGGGGAGGCTGCTCTTGGGGGTGGCAGTGGTGGGGGCCCTGCTGCCTCACCCACCTCCAGCTCTGGCAGCTCCTCGAGGGGCACTGAGAGGCCACGCTCGCTCAAGAGGGGCTCCAAGCCATCAGCATCTTCAGCATCCCTGGAGAAGCGCATGAAGATGGTGTCCCAGAGCATCACCCAGCGCTTTCGGTTGTCACGGGACAAGAAGGTGGCCAAGTCTCTTGCCATCATTGTGAGCATCTTTGGGCTCTGCTGGGCCCCGTATACACTCCTAATGATCATCCGAGCTGCTTGCCATGGCCACTGCATCCCCGACTACTGGTATGAGACGTCCTTCTGGCTTCTGTGGGCCAACTCAGCTGTCAACCCTGTCCTCTACCCGCTGTGCCACTACAGCTTCCGCAGAGCCTTCACCAAGCTCCTCTGTCCCCAGAAGCTCAAGGTCCAGCCCCATGGCTCCCTGGAGCAGTGCTGGAAGTGAGCAGCTGCTCCACTCTTCTGCGGCTGCACCCTTGTATTTGTTTCATGGGCAGCCCCAGGTGTGGGTCCTGCCTTGTCCATGGCTGCTCTAAACGCCATGATAGCCTCTTAGATCATCAGCCCTGCAGTGGGGCAGCCTGGTAGGCTGGCTAGGGGCCCTCACTGGTGGAACTGGAGCATGCTGGATGGCTCTGCCGCCACATTCTCCATCACCCCAGAAGAGACAATCCAGGAGTCCCAGGCATGCATTCCACCTCCACAGACAACGCAGTGCCAGTGGGGTCCCCTTTTGCACACTTAGTGGTTGGTGTCCTCTCTAATGCAAACCTTGGTGTGTGCTCCAGGCTCCTGCCCCAGCAGTGTGCCTTGCATGTGCACACAACTGCCGCACACCCACCACACACTGCAACTCTTCCCTCTCCCAGACAATCTGGGGATGATGCCCTTTGCTGCCTTTGTCTCTTGCTTAAGCCCAGAGCCTAGTTCCTTTAACCTTATCCCTTCAACTCTTTGCCCCACAAAGTGTCAAGTGCCCCAGGAACCTTGAAGCCTTTCTCTGCTTTTCCATTCTGGATGTTTTCAAGGAAGATGGAAGAGAAGAAAACACGTCTGTGAACTTGATGTTCCTTGGATGTTTAATCAAGAGAGACAAAATTGCCGAGGAGCTTGGGGCTGGATTGGCAGGTGTGGGCTCCCACGCCCTCCTCCCTCAGTGCTGCAGCTTCCGGCTGAGCCGCAGAGCCAGCTGCTTCTGCCCGCCCCGCCCCCAGGCTTGGGACGATGGCCCTACTGGCAGGGATGCCTGCTCAGCTGGCCAGAGCCTGCCCTGCTTGCCCCATCTGTGCAATCAGAATTTGGGGGTGGGTGCATGGGTTGTTGGGTAGAGGGGTTCTTCACTGCCCTGGGGGTCCTGAGGCGTATGGGGGTCAGCAGAAGAGCAGGCTGGGGGTACCTGGGAGGACCGCTTTGCCTTGTCCTGTGTGCCCACCTCAGGCCTCTGCATGCTCTGCTGTCTTTTGTGCCCTGGTGTTGCTGCCTCTGCCAATGTGAAGACACAATAAAGTGTATTTTTTTATTGGTGCTGACTTTTGAGGACTTTGTGGGAGTAGCTATTGTTCAGGGTTCCAACTGAAGGCCCCATGGAGACAAGAATGTGACCTTGGTATTCCAACTGGGGAACTAGGTGGGAGAAAAGCCAGGCTGTCGTCCCAGGGTTTGGTTCCCACAAAGGACTGTTCCCAGCAGTGCCCCATCACAAAACTCAAGGGCCTGTAGGGGCAGAGACCCAGCTTCTGCCCCTTTTCCAGGCGGGTGGCATGGTACTGGAATGGCTCACATGTGCCTTCAGAATCCATCAGTGTAGCCAGTCTGTTCCAAGATAGTTGCTCAGCTTTCTTGCCAGAAATCATTCATTGTCATGGCTTTGACCTTACAGGCTGGTAGCTTGGCTGTGTGCTGGCAAGACACAGGCCCCAGGAAGAGCCTTGACCATGCCTCATGCTTTGAGAGAAGCTCAGGAAAGTGGTAGCAGAAGGGCTGGTGGGACCAGAGAGTGCTTCTGGGGTTATGAGGACTGCAACTGGCCGTGTGGGGACTAAGAGATGCAGAGGCACCATCCCAGGCAAAGATCTGGCAGTGGGCTGTGGTTGAAGGTTGGGGACAGTAGGAAGAAGACAGGATGGAAGGTGGGTGATACTACCTTCAGTGGACAGCTTTATGACTAGCCTCACCACCCGGAACAGGACAGCCTGGCCCTTGTGTTACCTCACCACCACCTTGATCTTCAGACACTTCACCTTTCCTCCTCTGAGCAAGGAGGGAACTTGTCACCATAGCCTCACAGCCAGGCACCATGGGGTCATCACTGTAGTGAGGGATGCCACACCCAAGCAAAGCTCCATGGTAGCTCAGTGCCACACAGAGGAAGCAGCCATGAAGCTTTCTTCCTGTATCCAGATGTGCCCTCCCTGCAGCTGCATCCGTACTTGTCTTTCCCAACTGCTTGACAACTCCCAAAGGGCAGACCCTCCCCCTCTTCTGTCTCTCTCTCTCCAGATTTGAGAGAGATCCTCTGGGCTAGAGTACATAGTGAGCCTGGGGGTTCTGGACCTTCCTTTATAGTTGCCGTCTTCTGTGCCTTACTGGCCCACCTGGGCCCTACCCTGAGCGGTTGGCAGTGGTAAGAGCGGATGCCACCTTCGTTGCTCAGCACTCCCCCATCTTGTCCCTGAGAGCCGAGAGGTTTTGTGGCTCCCCCAGCAGGCTGGCACTAGCTCCCTCACCCTTCACTGGGCCTGGCCTCCCCAGCGGGTGTCTGTCCCCAAAGCCAGGAGTGATCTGGGGAAGGACAAAGGACTGCTCTCTCCAGCGATGGGCACTTTCAGCACAGCCAGCGCCCAAGCTGCCCCTCCACCCGGCCCTACTAAATGGCTACAAATTGGAGGATAAAAGCACAGGCTTTCAAGCAATTTTGCCTTCAATCTCTGGGAACTGCCGCTCCCGGAGTCGCTGTGTGAGGACGGAGGAGGAGAGAAGAAAGACACGGAGTCTATTGGGCCCGCGTCTGCAGCAAACAAACAGGCGGGGCCCTTCTGCAATTCCAGCTGCTCTCACAGTCCCAGCCTGGAGGACACCGAGCTGTGCTGGAGCCCAGCAGTGCAGCTGCTGTTTACTGAGCACCTACTGTGTCCTGGTGCCAGGGAGCAGGTTTCAGGGTGTGTGGAACTTTTCACTAACAGGTAATGGTGCTCCTGCTCTGTGCTAGCCAAGGTAAGCACCTGTGTTCTCATAGAGACCTCTCAGTACTGTGCACATTCTCCATTCTGAAGACGCTCCCCATGTCACACATTGGCATTTGGCAAGAAGCCAGCCTCTGAAGCCAAGCCTGATGTGGAACCCACACTCCTTCCACTCCATCGCTTCCTCACTGAGCAGTTACTGTGCTTTAGATACCATGGGATGGCTGTGTCTGAGCTGGACCCTTCTGCAGGGCTCTGCCCTTCTGGAGGACAGCATCCAAGCTCCTATCATCTCAGTGCATGGTGGCTGGCAGGGGTTGTCCCAGGAATGGAAAGAAAGCAGGATGTTTGAGAAAGATTTTGTTGATCTTAACACAAAGAATTTGTTATTGAGATTTTGAGATGGGGTTTCATGTAGCTCAGGCTGGCTTCCAATTCATTATGTAGTCAAGGATGACCTTGAACTTCTGATCCTCCTGCCTCCACCTTCTGGTGATAGGATTCTAAGCATGAGCCACCACATCTGGTTTTTTGTGGCACTGGGAATGGAGCCCAGAGCCTCAAACATACCAAGCAAACACTCACCAGCTGAGTTTCCCCTCCAGCCCTCAAAACACTTGCTGAGTTGGGTGGTGGTGGTACACACCTTTAATTCCAGCACTCGGGAGGCAGAGGCAGACGAATTTCTGAGTTCGAGGCCAGCCTGGTCTACAGAGTGAGTTCCAAGATGGCCAGGACTACACAGAGAAACCCTGTCTCGAACCCCACCCCCCAAACAAACAAACAAAAACAAAAAAACAACACTTGCTGGGCACTCACTGTATGCCCTCCACTGTGCTGAGACAAGGAGTCAGGAAAGCAGCCTCTGCCTTCCCTAAGCAGCAGATGAGTCGGTGGTGTGGGGAAGAAGAGAGGAACAGTGGAGTCAAGGCTCAGTTGCCCAGATGGCAGAGGAGTGTGCTTCAAAGGGACACCGGGACTTTGAGGCCAAGAGTTGCCCGTCTCCTCAGCAGGTCTGTGTTGAGTCTAAAAGTAAAACCTAGCCATCTTAGGGAATACCCAGTCCTCTGCCTGACCATGCCAGTATGTATGAGCATCCAGGTCGGGTGGGTGTTGGGGGTCCTAGGCTCTGCTCCTCTGCAGCTTGGGTGCAGCAGCTTGGTTTGGGGTAGCTAGGCACCAGCATCACTCAAATATGCATCCTGGCAGGGCTCCCCTGCTGCCCCTTGCCCTTCCACCACCCACCAGCAGGAAGTGGTTCTTGGGTTTCTGAAGGCCTCCTGTCATTACCACAATTGCTCTACCGCTGGCAGTGCCCGCACCTGCTGTCAGTGGGTAGTGCCACCCTAACCTGGCATTAAGTGCTTGGGTCCCACCTCCCTGCAGGAAGGCAAACTTCAGGGGGTGGGGACTGGCTTGGCACTGTCTGTACCTGGAGGGGCCACCTTCCCACTGCTTCTCTGTCTCAACTCCACAGTGGGGCAAGCACAGGATCAGGAATGGTAGGATGGGGAGTCTAGTCCAGACTGGCTGTTTCCTAGCTGTGTGGCCCCAGTAGGTCCCTCAGCCCCAGGACCAAAGAGCCCTTTCTTTCCCTGGGGTCCAATAAGGACAGAGGGACATCTCAATTCTGATGTCCAAGCCTTAAGGCACATTGACAACCACAACTGGGGTGGAGACACAAGGGACCCTAGAAGAGGCTTTGGCTGTGTAGAGGCCAGGGAAACCTCCCTGTACCTGAAAGGGTCACCATGGACTGTGACCAGACCATAATGACGCCAAGGACACCTTTGGGCAGTTACACCATGCTCCAGGCCCTACTCTGAGTTCTTTTCTTAAACTCTAGTTCTCAAATAGAGTGACTTCTATTGTTCTCATTTTACAGATGTGGAAGCTGAGGCACAGGGGTTAGGTGGTTAACATCTCACAGCTGGTAAGAGGCTGAGCCACAGCTGGCTCCTTCTGTGATTACTTTTCCAGTTGTTTAGCACCAAGGGCTACCTTCTTGTACCTCTCTTGAGCCCAACCGGATAGGCCCTGCTCATTCTTCCCCACAGAACCAGTCCTTCTTTACATTTAGTTCTGTGGAGCTACAGCATCCTGCTTTAGATGACCAATGAGTCGTTACTTGGGAGGTAGAGGCAGGAGGTACAGAACTTCAGGGTCATCTTTTTTTTTTTTGGGGGTTTTTCGAGACAGGGTTTCTCTGTGTAGCTTTGTGCCTTTCCTGGATCTCACTCGGTAGCCCAGGCTGGCCTCGAATTCACAGAGATCCGCCTGGCTCTGCCTCCCAAGTGCTGGGATTAAAGGCGTGCGCCACCACCGCCCGGCTCAGGGTCATCTTTGACTGCAGAGTGTGTTGAAGGCAGCCTTGGACACTTGGGGCTCTGTCACACAACAAAAGGAAATGAAGAAGGGCAGCCAGGTGTGGCTTATGCCTGTGATCCTAGCACTTGGTGGGGGGAGGTAGTCTAAGGCAGAAGGACCACCTTAGGTTTGAGGCTAGCCTGGGCTATAGTGAGTTTCTGGACAGCCTGGGCTACCTGTCTCAAAAAATACAAATAAATAAACAACAAAGAAATAAAGGAAGGAAGGAAGGGTGGAAGGAAGGAGGAAGCAAGCAAGCAAGCAAGCAAAGAGAATAAAGGAAGACCTAAACCCAGAAGTTCAAGCATTCAATCCCACAGTTCCACTGGCATCTGGGGCATGAGGTGCCTTGACATGAGCTACAATGGGCTTGCGCAGCTCTGCTTGGGCTCTGCAACCCACATGGCCTCTCTTGGGCTGGTCCGACTCATTGCCAGTGGCTTTCTTTAGCAGACAGTCTGTATTTCTGGCATCTCCAAAATCCTGGGGTCTCAGCTCTAATTTAAGCTTCACCTTCACAGCTTTACCTATTGCCTCCTTGCAGGACTTTGTTTCTTAGGCTGTTTTCTCCTTTAGACAGGGCCTCCCTCTGTAGCTCAGGCTTATCTCAAACTCATGACACCCTTCTGCCTCAGTTTCCCAAATGCTCAGGTCACCATACTCAGCCCCAAATTCTTGATGTAAACATGGCTAAAAGTAGCCAGCAATATTCACACCACAACACTGAAGGTTGAGATTTGATTAACTAGTCCTTTATTTTAAAATTCACCCTCACATAAAGTCTCAGGGCATAGCAAAATGTAGGCAAATTCCTGGGCAGAATATATGTGAATGATGTCTTGTGCAGACCCTGTAGTCTCCATCTCTCCCTGAAATATCATCAGTATAATCTTTTCTACCCACTTCCTATCATCATTCTGCCCCTGGGAGCTCCCACCAGAGCGGCGTAGTAGAAGATGAACTCACAGAGCTTGGCGGTGCTGTACAACTATAATCCATACTGAGGAGACAGAGGCGGGACGATCTCTCTAAGTCTGAAGCCAGCCTCGTCTACATAGTGAATTCCAAGTCATCAAGGCTACATGGTGAGACTCTGCCTCCAATAAACAAACTGAGATTACTGACCCAGTGGTTTACTTTTTTAATCCCAGCACTTGGGAGGAGGAGGCAGGAGGATTGCTTCAATATAAAATCAGCCTGCGCCACAGAGAGAGACCCTGTTTCAACAAAAGGAAACAAGACAAGCCCACCTTATTCCATCCTAGGGCTTCTCTAGCCCACACCTCCAAACTTCCAAATTCTTCCTATAGACCAGTTGCTCTGAGTGCTTGCGGGCTGGGTGTGGTCACAGTAACGACCTCACTTCTCTGGGACCAGTTTCTTGTTACATTGGTGTCACTCTAAGAAAACAGCCGACAAAAGCAACCAGAGGGAGGGAGGACAGCTTAGTGTGCGCTCACTCCACCCTACAGCAGGCAGACAGCATCAAGGACTGGCACTTTTAGCAGCCAGGAAGCAGATAGAAAAGAAGGCTGCAGCCATGCATAACTTCAAATGTCCCCCAGTGCTTTAAAGAGACATTTCACATTCAAATCATAAAAGGGAGACACAATAATGAGGAGGAGGATCCAGACTTTCTCCAGTTCCATAACCTAGGCTCAACACCCCTTACCGACCGTGAGCTCCAACCACTCCTCTATGGTCCCATGGCTTGCACAAACGAGGCTCCTTACCAGGGAGTGCCACCACGAGGGCAGGTGTCTTAGTAGAGGATAGCAGCTGCTGGACCATCCCATCAGACACTAGGAAGGCAGTGGCTGCAAGCAGCTTTTATCCCTGGACTGCCTCCCAGGCTCATCCTCTCAGCAAACAGTTTTGAGCACAGCTGAAGACCAGGTGACCACTGCAGCTGGGCCCTCTTCCAGAGCTGCTCACTAAACTCTTCCTTTTGAGGTTTCTGCAGATCCACATGCTGTGGTATGTATAAAGCTCCATGTGCCCTTTACCTGGTTCTCAGTAGAGCCTCAGGCAGGATGCCCAGTAGCTGCTGCACCGTCAACCAGGAGACTGACATCTGCCTCAGCATTTACCCATCCTGTTCCATGCAAGTGCAGGTGTATGTTCAGTTCTGCTTGGCTAACCTTGCACTGTGGTGTATGTAGCATGCCATTCACTCATCCTCAAGAGCCTGTTCAGTGGCATAAAGTGTACTCACATCACATAAAGTGTGCAGCCATCACTGTCCACCTCAGGAACATGTTTTGTTTCTAGACAGGGTTGATGTATACCCTAACCCTAACCCTAACCCTAACATGGGATTCGAACCTGGGTCCTCAGCATGAACATACACTGTTCTTAAAGAAGATTAATCTTCTTACCTCAGTCTCTAATTGCTGGGACTATAGGTATGTTTTTCTATTCCTGGATCTCAACAATGCTTTCATTTTCTCACTAGTGCCCGATACAGGCCAAACATGAAGTTCTAAGTTGCTTTTCACACATGTAGACTCTGAGGAACCGCTCTTGCTGCCTGCCCCTGACCATCTGGGCTACTCCTCTAGTTCCAGTGGTCAGTTAGGATCTTGAGGATATCTGCATTTAGAGCGGTATCCTTAAAAAGAGAACAAGTTGAGTGTGGTCTCCCACACCTGGAATACCAGTGCTTGGGAGGCTGAGGCAGGAGGATTATCCGTTTGTGGTTATCCTGAGCTACACAGTAAAACCCTGTCCACAAAGGACGACAGGGAGGGGAAGCAGGGTAGAGGGGCAGGGAGGCAGTGGTCCATCAAGATAGAAGTAGGTATTAGAGTAAAACAGGCACAAGTCAAGGTCATCTGGGGCCAACTCTGGAAAGACCCTTCCCCGAGTCTTATGAGGGAACAAGGCTCTATGCCACCTGCCAACCCTGATTTCTGGTCTCATTTTATGTGTAGACAGCTCATCTTTGCCCCATACTACTTCTTGGGTTTCTGCTGGACTTCTCCACCAGAGGAAGTGCAGGTTGGGCTATGTGTTGGGCACTGTGGGGCCCAGATAGCAGAGTGAGCTACAAGGTCCTTGAAGGCCCAGTCAGTGTCTCCTTGTTGATCAGGGCAGATACAGGGTACCCAGACAGGAAGAGTGGGAGCCAAGCAGTACTTACAAGCAGCAGCAGCCAAGGTCCCATGCCATCTGCTATCCAGACAGTTGCTGCTCATGACTCAAATCACCATGGAGGGAAACCTGATGAGGCTCTGATTGGTTGGGAAGCCTGTAGTACCCCTTAGTTTGCCTAGGCATTTTCTGTCCCTAGACACAGGATAAGCGTCTTCTTGCTTCTATTTCAACAAAAGCAGGAAAGAAATAGGGTAGGGGAATCTCTGTGTGTAGAGAAGGGAAAGTAGAAGAGGGATGTTTACAATGCTTTGACAGACCTGGTAGTGGCTTTGAGGATAAGCTGATAGCAAGGGTCCCTTCCTTGTGTGTTCTTGAAGCTCTGCAGGAGCTGGAGGCTAGGCTCCTGGAGCAAAGGTGTCAGGTCTGAGTGGGGAGCAGAGTCAAAAGCTGGGAAGGGGGACTCTGTACCCCAAATCTTGGTCTCCATTCTCAGCCCTGCTTCCAGAAAGTCCTGGGAGTAGCCAGGCTGCAGAAGAGGCCCATAGGCAATCAGTGACAGATGACTGTCAACAGGAGACAGATTGTGGAGTCCCAATAAGGACAGGCTATACCCCACAGGCAAATGTGCCAGAAGAGAGCACCCAGGAACAGAGGGAAGCTGGCTTGCTGTGCTATCTGGGAAATGTCACCAGTCAATGGGGACAGATGTTGGAAGACGGGAAGAATCCAGAAACATAAGATTGGGAAACAACACAGGGCAGATGTGTGCTCCAGACGGCTTACCATAGCACCACAGCTCCTCCGTGCTCCCTATGTCCAGACTCTGGCTGCTGAGGGAGAGGCCAGCAATATCCCAAATGGTTATCAGAAGCCCAAAGAACTCTTTGGAAATGGCCAGGAGAGAAGCATGGAATTCAGTTTAAGGCAGGGCAGGGCTGCTATCCTTTCAAGTGAAGAGAAACCCATTTAAATCTGGGACTTGTCACCTCATTCACCCCACACCCATATGCACTCATTAGGTAACTGTTGGGGCCAGACTCCTGAAGTTCTGGGGAACAGCCTATAACCATTGGCCCTGTACTGGAGGCAATCACAGCCCCATGCTGCCTGTGACCCTTCCGTGATGCAAGGCAGCAGTAACCACCTCAGAAATGGCACAGTAGGCATCTGTTAAGATGCTGCTGCACAGCTGGGCATGGTGGCCCATGCCTTTAGTCCTAGCACTCGGGAGGCAGAGGCAGGTGGATCTCTGAGTTTGAGGCCAGCATGAGCCACACAGCAAATTCCAGGCCAGCCAGGGATACACAGAGAAACCTTGTCTCAAAACCTTACCCACCTTAAAAAAAAATGCTTCTGCTGCTAGGTAACTGGCCATCTCTGGCTCCTACTTGTGGGGAATTCAGTGGAGGTAAGTTAAGTCTGTGGGAACAGAAGGTGGACTGGGGTGTGAGCAACCAGAGAGGGGGAATTTCATTGCAGATAGTTTCTTCTGGGGATGGAATTGTGAAGAAAATAGGCAGTGGAGATGGTTGCACAACCTTGGAAGCCTTACACAATGTAGTGGCACACTATTAACTATTTTTTATTTTGTTTTTGAAACAGGGTCTCATGTAGCTCAGGGAGGCTTCAAACTAGAACTAGAACTGAGGATGTGACCTTGAACTTCTGGCCCTCCTGCCTCCATCTTCCAAATATGACTACAAGCATGTGCCACCCCGATCACTACTTCATGTACTGCTGTGGATGGAGCCCAGAGCCTTGCATGTGCCAAGAAAGTGCTTTGCCATCATGCCACACCACAGCCTGAGACAGTATGACCTGTTTTTCTTTTAAGTATATGGGTGTTTTGCCTGTATGTGTGGCTGTGCACCTTATGCATGCAGTGTCCTTGGAGGCCAGAGGAGGGCATTGGATCCCCTGAAACTCGAATTGTAGACTGCTGTTAGTTGCCAGGTGGGTGATGGGAATTGAACTCAGGTACCCTGGAAGGACATCCAGCATTCTTACCAGGTGACCTGCCAGCACCCCCCTCTTACTTATTTTGTGTATGGGTGTTTCCCCTACATATATGTGTGCACTGTGTGCGTGCAACAATAGTGTGACTTTAAATGAGCTTCTTTATGACCTGCAAACACTCCATCCCTGAACCAATGACAGACCAAGTGCCTTTGTGCAGACACTAAGTTAGTCTTCTCTCCAAGAACACCAGCTGGGGAGGAAACCAGCTTCAGAAACATCCCTCCTGGGCTGGTACCAGGATGATGAGCAAACATGCTCTGGGGCATGGTCCTGGAGCTGGCTTTCTGGCATCAGCAAGACTATACCTCAGTAGCCTGTATGATTGAGTCTGGGCCAAGGACTGTTGGTGGTTCCAGGACACATGGCAGCTCTGAGGGGTCAGCCCACCTTCAGGCCCTAGAGAGGCATTCTGAGGTCTCTAGAGCACAGCAGCCACAAAGATGAAAGCCAGTAGTGGATAATTAATGCTCTCAGGCCTGGCCTGACTACAAAACCCTTTTTGGTGGCCTGAAAGAAAAAGCCACAGACATGAGACCCGCCCTGGCCTCCAGAACGCCAGGACCTTTGAAATTATAAGACATTAGAATAAAGCTTCACAGAAAAGGACCCTGTGTTCCAGCTGCAGATCAAAACGGAATTGCTCCTGAAAGCTGAGGGCAAGCTTGCTGTTGAAGCAGCCCCACCCCAGCATACAGAGGGACACTCGTCCACGTGCCAGAAGCATGACTAACCTCACTCTAGGGCAGAGGTCTCCTCAAAAGATGGGGCTTCTTGTTTCCAACTGTCTCCTCATTGCACTTCTAAGGCCCTCAAGGTCACACTAAGGCATCAGCTTCCCTGGGGAACATTCTGGGACATATGGTCCCTACCCCGTACTACCTGGGGTCACTCTCCAAAGTGCAGTGCTGGGGGGAGTAAAGTGGTCCTTGCTGGGGAAAAGGGTTGGTGTTGACTCCCAGGTCAGGTAAGTCTTGGTGAGCTGAGCCTTTGGCTAGGGCAGGGCAGAGTGGTGGCAGTACCCGTCACCAGGGATAGGTACCCTGCCATTCTTTCATATACCCTGCTGAGCTGAGGCCACCTATCAGGAATAATGCCAGAAATTCAAGGTTCACATCTCCTTTGGTTGACAACTTGCTGGCGCATCCTTGATGCACAGCCAGAGGCTGCGTGCCTGGGTCGGATATTGGGTGCATTCAGTCGTGAAGCTCAAGGCTGCCTTGGTGTTCAGCCCCCACAGAGCTCAGCACAGCGTTGTTCTGGGAACAACAGGGAAGGAGCTGGCCCTCGCTGTTTCCTCCGTCAGCGGGCACTGGAGAACAAAGTATGGCCACTGCACCTGCCTCCCTGACGCCAGCACAGCAGACGGCACCGCAGGGCTCTGCGGGGCTGTGGGCAGACCCGACCCCCACAAGAATCCAAGGGCTGCTCTGTAGCAAATACTGCCTTGCATGAGAAGCCCAGCCGTGGTTCTGCTGCTCTGTTGCGTTTGCCCAGGCCGCCTGGCAGCAGTGTTTGCTACCTTCAGCCAGCAGCACTGTCCTCCTACTAATGAGGTGTTAATTAGCACAAATGAGTCAACCTCAGCAAACCAGTCAGCAAGGGTGACAGGCGTACCAAGCACTGGGGAGCAGTTCAGGTACCAGGTGGCACAGAGTACCCATCACCCTAGGCTGGGGGTGGGGGCAGTCAGGTGGCACAGAGTACCCCATCACTCTAGGCCAGGGGTGGGGGCAGTCAGGTGGCACAGAGTACCCCATCACCCTAGGCTGGGGGTGGGGGCAGTCAGGTGGCACAGAGTACCCCATCACCCTAGGCCAGGGGGTGGGGGCAGTTCAGAAGTGTGCTCTAAATTGGTGTGAAAACAAAGACATTGACACGCTCAAATAGTTCCAAGTACTTTCTCTCAGGTGTTCAAAGCTGCCCACACTTGATAATAGGTTTGTGTTTGCTTCCGGTGACTGCTGGCCACCCTTGCCCCATGCTGGCCCAGGGGCATGCAGCCCTGTGCCACTACCACCTGAAGGGCTGGCGGCCCTGCTCCAGCTCGGTGTCCATGTGAGAATCATGCAGCACCTTCAGGTGTAGAAGCAGCTGCTCCAGGTTCTCTCCAGTCAGTGCTGACAAGGCGATGACTTCCTGTCCTAGGCGGGCTTGGAGCTGGGGCAGGTGGGCTCTGGCCTGCGGGAGATCAATCTTATTTGCGATGATCACATGGGACCTCCCAGACAGGCCTTCTTCATACTTCTCTAGTTCATATTTTAAATCATTAACCTGAGTCCATGGCTCAGGCAGGGAAAGATCTACCACGAACAGGAAGAAGTGACAGCGTTCAATGTGCCTGAGGAAGCTGAGCCCCAGGCCCTTGTTCTGGTGTGCGCCTCGGATGATGCCTGGGATGTCTGCCACTGCAAGAGGTAAGAGCTTCCAGTCAGGTCCTGGGTCATGTTCAGCTTCCCAGTGCCACTCTCAACCTTGGGATCAGGAGGCTCCCCTCAGGGAGACCCCTCCTGGCCCGGATCTCATGTTCTACAACTTTCAAGAAACACTTGAAATGGAAGCCATTATCTTCCCCTGGTGACTGAGCAGGTCAAGTGATATGAAGGCACTTGAGCTCTCACTCAGGTCTGCAACATGCTCTCAAATATTTGGGTGATAGGCACGGTGGATCAATCTAATGAGGAAGATTTAACACATTCCTGTCTCCAGGCTTCAAACATGGTTCAGAAAAGGGAGATGGCTCCCTGCATTCTATGGCTAATTTGATTATGGATACAAATCACTATCGTGCACTTTGCAGATATAAAGTGCTGTACAAATAACCTTACCAGCAGGCTTGCTATTTTTAATGGGTACATTATCTTCTGGAAAAAAGTTTTCCTCTTAAAATGGTACAGGAAAGGCTTTTTAAACCACATGCTGTCTGCATGACTGATGCCGCCCAGTTCCACAGGAGAATGAGGAAGGCAAGAGGCAGTCCTCTTCTCAAGCTCCAAACTCAAGATTACAGTTCCCAACTAAAGAGATCAGATTTCTTGGCTGGGAGGGGAGGGGCTGATTTTGACAAAGAACAGACTTATTAAAATTGTTTCAATCAGGGAAAACAATGTCTCATTTTAAGTGGGAAGCTAAACTCAGGGGTTACATAATTGCTCTCCTGAATCACTGGGCCATTTAAATCCATCCTCTGGTAGGGTTTTAGAGGCTCTACCTGCTACCTGTTGGTGGCCTTCATAGTGAACGATCCCCACGTGAGGGTTCAAGGTGGTGAACGGGTAGGAAGCTACAGCAGGTTTTGCATTTGAAATGGCTCGAAGGAGAGAAGATTTCCCAGCATTGGGGAAGCCAACCTAGGAAAAAAAAAAAAAGTAAAAGTGCTATGTGACTTCATGGAGGGACAAAGTCAATGCCACCAGTAGTTGGCACAGATAGAGGGCTGAGCTTGGGTAGGTGAGGATGCAGGCTCCTGCTTTGCAGCAGCATACACAGGAAATGAAAGAAAGCTCCCGCTTTCCCCTGGGAGGCAGCATGCCCCACCATCAGAGCATACCCCACCAGCAGGGACCCACCACCTCAGGATGTGGCACGGTCAGGGACCTACCATCCCAGCATGGGCCACTGTCTTGAGCTCCAGGTAGAGGACCCGCTCCTGACCCGGTTGTCCAGGGGTGCAAGTTACAGGGGCACGGTTGTCATTGGCCAGGAAAAAGCGATTGCCTTTTCCTCCTGCACCCCCCAGTGCAGCAATGTACTCGTCTCCTGGGTGAGATAGGTCAGCCACAACCTCACCTCCCTCTTTCACCAAGGTACCCACAGGAACCTGGAAAGCATCATCATCATCATCATCATCATCATCATCATCATCATCATCAAGTTCTGTTCTATAACCAGCAGCAAGAAGAGGGGTGGGGCACTGCTAACCACTCTCCTCAGCTACCACCACAAAGAAAATGTCCCAGCCCTGGAGAGAGTTTATGGGCCTAGTCTTATGCCCATACTGCATAAGTAAGCTGTCATAGTAACACTGGCCTTCCAGCACTCAGGGGGCTGAGGCAGGAGGATTACAAGTTCAAGGACAGTCTGGGTCACACAGTGAGGCCCTGTCACAACAGCAAACACCTACCTGCACAAGGGTTCTTTTGAAGTGTTGCTATAGCATCAGAATCAACCAAGCAGCAGGGAAACAGCCTGTGTGAGCATGCTGCCCTCACCTAGACATGGGAAGGGGTATGTTCTTGGCTCCCTTTTTAGGGTCATTCCTTTAGACTCTCTTGGGTCAGAAGCAACATGGCACCACACCAGTGCAAAGGAGTGTGTGTGGGGATATGGCTCCTAAGATGGACCACTGTCCACTTACTGGTCACCTTCTGTTCCTAGACAGGTGCCTTCAGTCATCCATGGACTCAGTGACTAGGACCCAAGGGAGCAGCGGCCACTCCAGTCCCTCAGCTTACCTGGACGTAGAGGGCGGCCCCACTCCGCCCAAAGCAGTTTTTACTGCCACCATCTTCTCCACTGAGACCCTGATACTGGGACGAGACCGCGGACAAGGACTTCACCTGCTGGTCAACTAGGGGGAGAACAGAGTCTGTGTTCTCGTGTGTTGACGTAACTGCTAAGCAGGGGACAGGGGCCTCCCACTTGTCACCCGTGCACTCCCCTTGCCTGGGTTATGGCTGGCTGCCCACACTCTCCCTGATCCTAACCGAAACAGAATATGACATTTTTTTCCTTTGAGACAGGATCCCTATGTATCCCTGTAGCCCTGGCTGGCCTGAACTTGCAACAGGAAGGAATCACCATATGAAGCAAATATGACTATTATCAATTAAGAAAACAAAAACAAAAAGTCACCTAAGGGGCTAAAGAGAAGGGCCAGTGATTAGGAGCACTGGCTATTCTTCCAAAGGACCCAGGTTTGATTCCCAACATCTAATGGCAGCTCACAACTGTCATAATTCCAGTTCCAGGAGATCTGATGGCCTCTGCAGGGTACACACACAGACATACACTTAAGCATAGTACCCATACACATGAGAATAATAAACCAGCTAACTTCACTATACTTTGAAGATGCCTGCACCCAGCTCCCTGAGTACTCATGCCAAGCATGTGCGCAGGAGAACCTCAGCCCTCCGCTGCACTCCTGACCCTGTTATATGTGCTATCATGAGGTTCATGATGGGAAACGTGTTTCTGAGATTAAAAAACAAAAATGACATCCAAAGTCATTTGTCTTAGTACACTGGTGATGAGCAGCCATATAGTTCATAAAAATGCTGTCTATACATCAAGTATTTGAATGCAAATGCATGACAAGATAAGACAGTGGACCCTCCACCCACAATGTATAGGCTGTCTCCTCCCCGGCTGCTCCCAGGGCACATGCCTCTCAGAATGATGTGTCCACCATTTCCTCCATCCCCGCCATCAGGACCTCCAAACTCCTTGCGGGGTTCACTGTGGAAACAGCTCATGCCAGAGCCTCCATTTCCTCCACGGACTAGAACTCTCCGGTGATCCACAAAATGTCTTTTCTACAGAGAATATAAGGCACCCAAGGATGTTAGCAACCCTGAAACCCTTCCAGGAGACACATACATGCAGGCAACACACACACATAGCACTCACTTGATACATGCTTCTCTACCACATCAGAAGTGAACTATGCTAACATGCTCACAGAGCTCTCCAAAAGCCACAGGTGAGGCCCAGCTCCCACAGGTCACCAGCACCCGAGGGCTGAGGTAAATCACTGCAGACACAATGGGTGGCTGGTATGGCATGCACACTTCAAAAGGGAACTCAGAAATTCTAACCTGGAAAGCACAGCTTGTTTAGGAAATGTTTCCTGAACAAAGTGTCCTTCCAGCTTCTTTCAGACAGAATTGCATTGCTAAAACACCAGGTCTGTCTTTACCAGTGGAAAATTGCTGCTGCTTAGGATGGAATGAGGTGGAGTTCTTGGACAATGCCCAGGCTTTAGCTATGAGGAAAGACTTACTCCCCAATGTTACCACCTGAGGGCTTATATGTGAAATGCAGAAAGGGAGACAGGATCCTTCTCAGGAAGGTTCTCATTAGGCCCTTAATACAGTGAAAGAATAAGAATTAACCAACTGGGCTGGAGAGATGGTTCAGCAGTTAAGAGCACTTGCTGTTGTTGCGAAGGACCTGGGTTCGATTCCCAGTTCACAGACATCTGTAACTCCAATCCCAGGGCATCCAAAGCCCTCTTCTGACTTTTGTAGGCACCAGACACGCATGTGGCGCACATACACACATGCTGGCAAAACACTTGTACACGCTGGTGCACATTAGCTCACCCTCCAGCTGCAGCTCCCTCCTCTATTCCCAGCACTGGGTTTTTAAAATATTTATTTTATGTGTGTGTGTGTGTGTGTGTGTGTGTGCCTGACTACATGCATATGTACCATGTATGTGCAACGTCTGTGCCAGATCCCTTGGAACTGGAATTACAGTAAGCTACTCTGTGGGTGCTGGGAACCGAACCCAAGTCCTCTGCAAGAATAATAAATGCTCTGAACAACAAAGCCATTGCTCCAGTCCCCAGGACTGGGTTGTTTCTTAAGGAAAAAAGATGCCCAGCCTGGTGCAGAGCTCAGCAGTACAACATTCACTCATCATGTTTAAGGTCCCAGATTTGATGCCTTGCACCACAAACATAAATAAAAAGTCCCCCAAACAAACATCCTAGGATTCCTTGGCAGCAGGAGGAAAAACATGAGCTGCTACTTCGAAACAATGCAGGTTTGCACTGTGCCAACAAAACCAGAATTCACCTGTGCCAACAAAAACAGACTCCACCTCATAGGAAAAAGCACAGGCTGGACACCATCGGTTAAGACCCAGCATAAGCATGAGCAGGCAGGAGGGAAGAGCCCTGAGGAAACCTAGGTGCTATGTCCCTCAGCCTGGCTGCCAAAGTTCTTTTCCCTAAGAAGCATGGCTTTTTCTCAGCTGCTCACCTAGAGCCCCTCCACTAGGAGAAAATGAGGTGCGTCCTAATGTGTAACTACTTCTTTTTTTTTTTTTTTTTTAAAGATTTATTTATTTATTATGTATACAGTATGTATGACTGCAGGCCAGAAGAGGGCATCAGATCTCGTTACAGATGGTTGTGAGCCACCATGTGGTTGCTGGGAATTGAACTCAGGACCTCTGGAAGAGAAGTCAGTGCTCTTAACCCCTGAGCCATCTCTCCAGGCCCATGTGTAACTTCTTTAGTCAAAAACCATCAAAGGTTCTGGCAAACAGCATAAAAACTTCCTTAAAGGGCTGGGAGAGACAGTCAGTAAAGAATCTGCCTGCAGGCATAACGGCCTGGGTTTGATCCCTAGAACCCACATAAAAGTGCTGGTGTGGTAGCATACGTTTGTAATCCCTGCGCTTTACAGCAGATGGGGGAATCTCTGTAGCTCACTCCAGGCCCATGAGAGACTCTGTCTCAGAGAAAGTAGACAGTGTTCCTGAGGATGACACAGAGATGTCCTCTGGCCTTCATATACACAGTACCTGCATATAAACATGCACCTACATGCATTATACAAACAAACAAACAATATCTTATTCATTATAAGCCTTAAAGAACTTAAAACTAAAGATATACCCAGTCCCCAGGTTCAAAACAGAACATGAATATTCAAAGACACCTAAATGCAAATAAATAAAGTAAATGTATGTAAAAAATACTTTCAGGAGAGCTAGGCATGGTGGCACATGCCTTTAATCCTTACACTAGGGAGGTGGAGACAGGAGGATCAGGATCCACAAGGAGTTAAAGGGCACCTGGATGGCATGAGCCCCAGTCTCAGAAACTAAAATAAGGTTTTAAGGCTGGGATTTACTTCAGTGGTATAGCACTTACTTGCCTAGCATGCAAAGGCCCTGGCTTCTATCCCTAATACCCTAATCCAGTCAATCAAATCAGTGCCTAACTCCACCTGCCCTTGACTCCTCCTGTGCTATTGTGTTGCGGCAAGCTCTTGGCAGGAAGGGCCTTTCAAGGGCTCCATGCAGCCCTCGGTCGCACAATCAGGGAAAGTGGCAGTGGGATGAAGAATGCAAAGACTGGCACTGGAAAAACAGCTGAGCAGCTAAGAGTGCTTGCTGCTCTTCCAGAGGACCCACACTGGATCACAGCACCTACATCTGGTAGCACACAACTGCCTGTAATTCCAAGGGATCCTACCCTTTACTCTGACCTTTATGGGCTCACACACACACACACACACACACAGAACTCAAATGTGTCCTCCACAGGCTGAGACTCACCAGTTTTTTCTCTGACAGCAGCTTCTTTCCGGAGGCCTCTTGGTGCTTAGCATGGTCTACAACGCCCAGAGAGAACAATCTAGATGATGCCTGCAGTGAATGGAGCTGGCTGAGCTTCAGGGCAGCCCATGTGGATGGAGCCCACTTTGAAACACCAAACACAGTGGAGGAACTTGCCAAAAGAAATCTGGTAGGTATCATGGCCCTAATAAAAGTCAGAAGGACACTTGGGTTAAACTTGAACTTCTGACAGGCGCTAGAGCAGAGCCTGGCACATGGCAGAATCCAGAATGGACTGATCTGCTGGACTCCAAAGTGCAAGGGGGCTTCTGGTGTCCATCAGCCTATCTGCACTCAGGCCAGGATCTGTGCACACAGGATTCAGATAATTAAATCTCTTGCAACAGTGAGTGAAATCTCCCTGGAGACTATAATCTCCCTGCTTAGTGAGATTATTAAAAGGGAATCTAAACCTCAAATAAGAATTTCTCTAAAAAAAAAAAAAAAAAAAAAAAAAAAAAAAAAAAAA
>CABHPH010127279.1:214-55846 GCA_902168325.1 Peromyscus nudipes
ACATTATGTGAAAAGTAGTCAACATTAATTTTCATAGTAACTCAGGAAATATAAAAACAAATTATTTTGCCAATATATATATAAGGATCATTCCATGCCATAAATTAATTTTTTAATTGTACAATCCAATTACTTATTTCCTCTAATCATTTTTGTGATTAAATTTCACATATATATACTCCATTAAAGCAACCTAATATCTCTTCCAAGAGAACTTTACTGATGAACACACAACACTATATTTCCTCTGCTCTATGCCTTTTACATATGTTTTCATGGAATAAAAAAAAACCTCAACTATTTTGCTACTTTCAGCATATATTCGTGTGTGTAATATAATTTGTCATTCTTAAATTCATTACATTTTATAAGGAAAAAGCTTATCATAAGTGTTTGGTTTGAAATCATTTTTGTGGAACTCATAATATATAAGAACATTGTATTAAAAGAGTAAAATGGTCTTAGGAGAAAAAAATTACTTCAAAGCTGAATATTAGCAATAGTTGCAGTAAGGAGATATTATTCCACCTCAATTAATATAGGATTTTCTCTAACAAAGGTTCTCTGGATTTCAGTAAACCTGATGTTACAATACACAGATACCCAAAGTTGAAGCAACTTACCCAAGGCCACACTTTCTTGGTAAACATTTATAAGTAATAGAATCCTAATAGATTGAATTCATTGTCTTCTTCAAAACTAAAAATTTCTTACAGAATTTCCCATATCTTTAAAGACATTAAGTGGTTCATGAAGAATAAAATTAGTATAGATCACACAACTAATGCTATTTTTTCCGAAGTGTCAAAAATTTGTAGGGAGAACATATATATTCTGCAGAAGACCAATGTATTGAAATCATGTTCATACTGTATTGTTTGTTCTCTATCCAACTGCTTGAGCATGGGGACACAGACTCTGGAGATTCCTGACTTTATCCTAATCTTCCACTAATAAAATAATTAAAGAAAAGTGCTTCTTCCTCTGAGAAAATATATCTAAAATGATGACTTAAACCACTAATTCTTTTGTGGTATGCATTTTCTGTTTTTCTCTTTAATTATTGTGGCTAATTGATAACTAACAATTCTGTTTATTTCTTAATTTGAGATATTATACTTTCCTGCCAATTTCCATTTAATTATTTTGTAAGAGGAAAGTTATATTTTGAAAATTCTGAACAAAATAGCTATGTGAGAATAACGTAAATAGAATAAATTCAAAGATGTCATAATGAGAGAAACATTGAAATCATTGCCACTGAAGTGGGGGAAGAAAAGTGTGTGATTTCATTCTTTTTTTCACTCTTCATAGTAAATTGTGTTTTCTTTTTGTATAGAAAATATAGTTACACTTCTTTTTCTGTTTTTATTCCTTTTCATATAGAAACCAGGAAGAGTTTATTACAGAATAAAATGAGATACCCTCCAGTGGCAAGAGTAGACAATGACCAGGCAGACCTTTGTACCAGTTTACATTTTAGTCTGGGGTTTCTCTTTCTTTTTCTTTCCCTTTATTTTATTTTATTTTATTTTATTCTCTTCTCTCCCTCATCCTCTCTCTCTCTCTCTCTCTCTCTCTCTCTCTCTCTCTCTCTCTCTCTCTCATTGCCCCAGATGCTCAACATATCAATTTACAAAAAATGTGGGAAAAAAAACAAAACTTTGTAGTGATATTTTATTTGTGGTGAAATGTGGTGACATTTTCATTGTGCTTTAATAAATAAAGCTTGCCTGGAGATCAGAGGAAAAACCAAGCCATTATAAGTAAACACAAAATTCATGCAATATTAGCACATACCTTTAATCCTATCATTTGGTAGGCAGAGATCTGTCTTGATCTCTGTGAGTTCAAGCTACACTGGAAACAGCCAGGTGTGGTGGCACACACCTTAAATTTTAATACTAGTTAACCATGGAGGTCTGAACGTCTGTATAGACAGACAAGAAGTGACAGAGATGGGCAGGAAGAGGAAGTGATGAAGTGATGCAGCTGGACAGAGAGAGCAAATCAGATGGTAGACCAGTAAGGCATATAGGTGTGGGTAGACATGAAGTATCTCATATTTGGAAGCTGTGAGTTGGTGAGGTAAGGTTAGCTGTGGCTGTTCCTATTACTCTGATCTCTCTTAGGCTTTAACCCCAATTTCTGGCTCTGTGTTTTTTATTTAATAAGACCATTTAGAAATTCACCTACTTCAGGCTATACCACTCTTGAATAGGGACACTTGTTACAGAGGAGATAGCTGGAAGGCAGGAAGATCTCATCCACAGGTCACCAGGAGTCCATCATGTCCTCACTCGGAAAATGAACACAGTTTATGAGGAAGTAACGATGCTCAGACATTTTTTCCTGCTCTTTTGTTTTTCCTTGTACTAAAAATAGATTTATTTTCTAACATAATATATCCTGATCATGGTTTCTCCTCCCTGCATTCCTTCTCATTCCTCCCCACCCACCCCCCTCACCTGCAGTCACTTCATTTCTGTTTTCTCATTTGAAAACAAACAGGCTTCTCTAAGGGACATTGGTAAAATAAAATACAACAAAACTAACACATTATAATTGGACAAAACAAACAGAAGGAAAAGAGCTCAAGTGAAAGCATAAGAAACAGAGACCCACTTGTTCACACATTCTGGAATCACATAAAAACACTAAACTGGAAGCCATAATATATATGCAGAGGACCTAGTGTTGACCTGGACAGGCCTTATGCATGCTGCCTCGGTCTCAGTGAGTTCATATGAGCTTTGATCGTGTTAATTTAGGGACCTTGTTTTCTTGGTGTCCTCCATCTCGGCTCTTGCACTCTTTCTGCTTCTTCTTCTGCAGGTTCTCTTTCAGCCCTTACAGGAGGGATCTGATGGAGATATCCTGTTTAGGGCTGAGTGTTCCAAGGTTTCTCATTTTTTGTATCTCATGTTTTTGGCTTCATGTCTCTGTATTTGTTCTCATCTACTGCAGGAAGACGCTTCTGTGATGATTACTGAGCAAGGTACTGATCTAAGGGTATAGCAGATGTCGTTAGGATGCATTTTACTTGCTATGTTCTTTTAGTAGAACAGTAGTATTCAGTTTTATTATAGGTCTCTAGGCTACTTAGTCTCAGGTTCTTGATCACATGCTATAACTTAGGGGTGAAGGCTCAAGGTAGGCACATGTTGGACTTCTCTATGTTCAGTGAGTTAGGTGGGTGTTTTCTTCAGCAATGTAGCCTGGGAATTTCCATGGAACTCCTTTGACCCACAACTAAATTAGATTTAATTCAATCCTGGTTCTAGAAGCTTCATTTGGTGACAAGAGGTGGCCAGTTGTAATTATGTCTCCCTCATTATTTGATGATTTCATTTAGATCACCTTCATATATATATATATATTTAGTACCACAGAGAAACCCTGCCAATGAGACAGGAGAAAGGAATTAAAATCTCACACATAGGAAAGGAAGAAATAATAGAATCCTTTTTGGCAGATAATATGATACTATATGGAGGAAAAGTTTCCTTCAAAACTGTTGGAATTAAGAAACAAATTGTCAATCTGAAGAAAAAATGTGAATATCCAATTATATATTATTTTGTGTATAAACTTTCATAATTCATTGTTAGAAAGTGTTTGTTGGATTTTGAGAATGTGTCACATGGGCAATGAACTATGAGTATTCTAATTTAGAGATTTTCTTTACTTTCTAAAGATGATGAATTATTTCAAGTGACAGAGCTCCATTGAGTAAAAGAATGCAGCTACTTTCCTTAGCCTGAAGCAAAGATGTAATAGGTTGCTTATAGGTTTTTAATATTTGTGGGGGATTTTGTTGTTGTTATTTTGTTTTGCTTTTTTGTTTGTTTTGGGGGTCTTTTTTGTTTGCTAGTTTGTTTTTGTTTTTAATAAATAGACCTTCATTTAAGCAACTTTCTACATGTTTTGAAGAATTTCTCTGGTGCTCACAGTGGTCCTTATGCACATATAAATGAGCACTTCCTGAGAAAGGGGGAGTTTTATTGCCAAAAACGTGCAGAATGTTCTTTGATTTTTTCAATGAATAATATGTAAAAATAGAACTTGTGTGTGTGTGAGTCTGAAGAACCGGATGTGCTGGTCTCCCCCCAGCCCTGCTTTGCTTGGATGGTCTCAGTTTGGCTCTGCCTATGAAACTCCATTGTAAATCTCAGGATGAAAGAAAACTGATGACCAGTGTTATACTTTATTCTCGGTAAGAATGTGAGCTCAAGGAGAAAACACAAGAACAAAAACACAATCATTTAAGAATTCTTATATGAGGTAGATGACAGCACAGACACATTTTATCTTATGCATTTATTTATTTTGTTGGAAATATTTGTTTTCATATAATATTTTCTGAACACACTTAAATAGTAATAACTATCTTCTTTTTTTACTTCCAGGGAAGCATATGAAATATGAATAGAAAATCATGATGAAAAATATAAAACTTAATTTAGACATAGAATATTTGTACTGCCTTCCACATAAAGCAAGGGAAAGACATAATGATAGGGTTTAGAATACCAATGTTATTAAATCTGTTTATTTTATTTTTTAAAAGAATTTGTTACATATATTTAATGTATTTTTTTATCAAATCTACCCTCACTTATTCCCCTACAGTTCTCCATCTATCCTCCCCACTTTTCCCGCCCAACTATGTGCTCTTTTATAAAATCCCATTGAGTTCACTTAGTGCTATCTGTATGTGCTAGAACTATCTACTGTAGCATAGACAGCCCTCAGAGCCACAGACATAAAGAAAATCAACTCTCATCCCCGGCCAGGCACCAGGCTGAGCTCCAGGAATCCAATCGATGAGAGAGACGAGGGATTCTACAGGTGGGGGACATTAAGATCATGATAGGAAGACTTGCAGAGATGACAGGCCACACTAGTGGAAGTCCATGAACTCTAGACTAGTGGCTGTGGAGCCCCCATGGGACTAGACTAGGCCATCTGGATATGGAAGATGGTTGTTTGGCTCCAACTGTTTGAGGGACACCCAGGCAGGGGGATCGGGATCCATCCCTGGTGCATGGGCAGGCTTTTTGGAGCCCAGTGCCTATGGTGTGACATCTTGCACAGCCGGGGTGCAATAGAGAGGGGCTTGGACCTGCCTAGGCTCAGTGTTCAGGGCTCTACTGATTCCCCATGGGAGACCTTGATTTGGGGGATGTGGGGTGGCTTGGGAGGGAGAGTGGGGGGGAGTAGGGAGGAGGCAGGATCTGTGGGTGGTATGTAGAGTGAGTAGAAAATTTCTTAATAAAAAATGAAAAATAAAAATAAAAAAAGAAAAGAAAATCGACTCTCCTCTCACAGTAGTCATCAGTTCCCAATAGCATCTAAAATGGGAATAAGATTGCATTAGCTCTTCCCTCATCCTTGCTGGGATTTTGGCTGCCTTGATCTTGTACAGATGTTCTATATGTAGTCACAGCCACTGTGAAATCATGTGTACAGTGGCCCTGTTATGTTCCACAGGTACAGATTCCCTGCAGACATCTACTAACTCTGATGACTAAATTATTTTCTGCCTCCTTTTCTCCAGTGACACCTGAAACTCAAGGTGTGATATAGCTGTCGATTGAGGCCAAAGCATTCTGCAGTGACTTACTCTGTGCATATTGACCAGTTGGGGTTCTCTATATTAATTAACGTCTCTGCAAAAAAAGGCTTCTCCGATGAAGGCTGAGATTTGCACTTATCTATGGGTTTAAGGAAAAGAATGTCGGGGAAGTTTATTACTATGTCTATAAGCAGACTAACAGAACTAGGTTCTACACTAAGGCTTATAACCTGCCCAGCCACAGGTTTATGAAACATTTAACAGTACCAGGCATGTGTTCCACTATGTGTGGGACTTCAAAAACAATCCTTGAGTAGATGGTAACTCCTATAACTTTCCTGCCAATTTTGAACCAGTAGGTAGATTTTGCAGGGCAATTCTCACATGTGCAAATATCTTTATTCCATTGAGTTGAAAATAATTATTTGTTTAAAATATGTCTCATAATTTAAAACTTTTATAATGATATAAAAGGTTAAGAGTATGTCACATTTATTGAAGAAATTAATTTCCATTCTGGCAAAGGAACATCCATTAAAATTGTAATTAATTTAATTTTTTTTAATTTATTTTATTTTATTTTATACTATAATTCAACTTTACATATCAGCCATAGATTCCCCCTTTCTCCCCTCTCCCGTCCTGCCCCCTCCCCCTGGCCCACCCCCCATTTCCATCTCCTCCAGGGCAAAGACTCCCCTGAGGATTGAGATCAACCTGGTGGACTCAGTCCAGGCAGGTCTAGTCCCCTCCTCCCAGGCTGAGCCAAGCGTCTCTGCTAAGCCCCAGGTTTCAAACAGCCAATTCATGCACTGAGCACAGGACCCGGTCCAACAGCCTGGATGCCTCCCAAACAGATCAAGCCAATCAACTGTCTCAACCATTCAGAGGACCTGATCTAGTTGGGGGCCCCTCAGTCATTGGTTCACACTTCATGTGTTTCCATTCGTTTGGCTGCTGATCCCTGTATTCCATCCATCCCTGGTCCCAACAACTCTTGCTCTCATAAACCCTCTTCCTTCGCGCCAATTGGACTCCCGGAGCTCCACCCGGGGCCTGACCGTGGATATCTGCATCCAGTTCCCTCAGTCATTGGATGGGGTTTCTAGCATGACAATTAGGGTGTTTGGCCATCCTATCACCACAGTAGGTCAATTCAGGCTATATTTCGACTATTGTCAGCAGTCTATTGTAGGGGCATCTTTGTGGATTTCTGTGGGCCTCTCTAGCACTTTGCTTCTTCCTATTCTCATGTGGTCTTCATTTACCATGAACATTCCTTGTGTTCCCTCTCTGTTCTTGATCCAGTTGGGATCTCCCGCTCCCTCAAGTTCTCTTTCCCTCGACCCTCATTACCCCCACTCACGTCCAGACTGTTCGTGTAGATCTCATCCATTTCTCCTTCATTGGGTGATCCCCGTGTCTTTCATGGGGTCCTGTTTTCCAGGTAGCCTCCCTGGTGTTGTGAGTAGCCATCCAGTCATCCTTGTTCCACAACTAGTATTCTCCTATGAGTGGGTACATACCATGTTTGTCTTTCTGAGTCTGGGTTACCTCACTCAGGAGGATTTTTTCTAGATCCATCCATTTACCTGCAAACCTCATGATGTCATTGTTTTTCTCTGCTGAGTAGTATTCCATTGTGTATATGTACCACAGTAAACGATCAGGAACTTCAAATGCAAGTATAACCAACAGAATGCAAGAGATGGAAAAGAGGATCTCTGGCGTTGAAGATACAGTAGAAGAAATAGATTCATCAGTCAAAGAAAACACTAAAGCCAACAAAGTCATGACTCAAAATGTCCAAGAAATTTGGGACACCATGAAAAGACCAAACCTGCAAATAATAGGGATAGAAGAAGGAGAAGAATACCAACTTAAAGGCACAGAAAATATATTCAACAAGATCATAGAAGAAAACTTTCCCAACTTAAAGAAGGAAATGCCTATGAAAATACAAGAAGCCTATAGAATACCAAACAGACTAGACCCCCCAAAAAAGTCCCCTCGCCACATAATAATTAAACAACTAAACATACAGAATAAAGAAAGAATATTAAGAGCAGCAAAGGAAAAAGGCCAAGTGACTTATAAAGGTAAACCCATCAGAATAACATCCGATTTCTCAATGGAGACTTTGAAAGCCAGAAGAACATGGACAGATGTAATGCAGACACTAAGAGACCATGGATGCCAGCCTAGACTAATATACCCAGCAAAACTTTCAATCATCATAGACGGAGTGAACAAGACTTTCCAAGACAAAGCCAGATTTAAATAATACTTATCCACAAACCCAGCCCTACAGAAAGCACTAGAACGAAAATTCCAACCCAAGGAAGTCAGATATACCCTCGAAAACACAGGCAATAGATAATCCCACAGCAGTAAACCCCAAAGAAAAGAACTACACACACACTACCATCAAAAAATAACAGGAATGAACAATCACTGGTCATTAATATCCCTTAATATCAATGGACTTAATTCACCTATAAAAAGACACAGGCTTACAGAATGGATATGAAAGCAGGACCCATCTTTCTGCTGCATACAAGAAACACACCTCAAATACAAAGACAGACACTACCTAAGAATAAAAGGTTGGGAAAAGACTTTCCAATCAAACGGTCTTAAGAAACAAGCGGGTGTAGCTATCCTGATATCCAACAAAATAGACTTCAAACTAAAATCAATCAAAAGAGCTCAAGAAGGGCATTACATATTCATCACAGGAAAGATCCACCAAGAGGAAGTTTCAATCCTGAACATTTATGCCCCAAACACAAGGGCACCCACATATATAAAAGAAACACTACTAAAGCTTAAACCACATATAAAACCCCACACATTAATAGTGGGAGACTTCAACACCCCACTTTCACCACTGGACAGATCTCCCAAATCGAAACTTAACAGAGAAATAAAGAACTTAACTGATGTCATGATTCAAATGGACTTAATTGATATCTACAGAACATTCCATCCTAACAAAAAAGAATATACCTTCTTCTCAGCACCCCATGGAACCTTCTCTAAAATCGACCACATACTTGGCCACAAAGCAAATCTCAACAGATACAAAACAATTGGAATAACCTCCTGTGTTCTATCAGACCACCAAGGTTTAAAGTTAGATTTCAACCACAACAAAAACTACAGAAAGCCTACAATCTCATGGAAACTGAATAATGCTCAACTGAATCACCAATGGGTTAGGGAAGAAATAAAGAAAGAAATTAAAGACTTCCTAGAGATCAACAAAAATGAAGACACCACATACCCAAACCTATGGGACAATTAATTTTATTTTTTATGAAAAAGGAAAATGTTTGATGTCTTTAACAATACTAATGGTTATGAATGTTTAAAAATGTTTAAAAAATTTCTTTAACAATACTAGTTGTTAAAGACTAATTTCATAATAATGACAGCTAAGAGAATGGACATGAGAACAGATTTATATGGAGATATAATAAAAAGAACTTATAGATGGTTAGGAGAGATTAGGAAATTATAAATTTAAGATTGCTCAGTTCCTCCATTCTTTGGGCAACTGAATAAATGTGAATATTCCTTAGTGAGTATACAGGTATCAAGGGTAAGTTTATTATAAGGATGTGTAATTAAAGCTACAACTTCTTATGCATGGTCTCCTGCTACTCAGTAATGGAGATGGATGATGATGGAACAAACTGAATTTTTTCCTTCAAATCAACAGCATTTGAAAGACTTTCACTTGATGTTATTTTTTGCATCAATATGTGAAAATTAGTGGCACATACAGATTGCAGATAATATATTTAACATCTGTTTCTTCAAGGTCAGATACAATTTTGATAATAGATCTGCTGATCCTAGAAAAGTATAACTAACTAATTATTAATGACAACCCAAATAATTTGTCTATTCTACAGCAGATACAAAGCTTCTGAAATCTACCCTAGATTTCATGTTGGGAATAGTTGGGATTCCCTCTTCCAGGTAATACATTTTGAAAAAGTATCTTGTGACACAAAGTCCTAAATGACAATTATATCCATTATGAATATTAATAGTAGAAGTGGAAGCATATTTAATGCCATGTGGGTAAACTTCAAAGCAAACCAAAAATACCTAGAGTATTTACTTAGAGTAGGATAGTGGTTACTAGGGACTGGAATTATGTAGGGCTAAGGAGATAAGCAAGAGTGGGTTTTTTTCCTATGGCATTCAAGCACACTTTAGAATAAATAAATGTTATGGTGATTTATAATATGATAACAATTTATACATACTAGTAAAAATCAAGTTATTTGGTCTGTTACACTTTTAAAATGTTATTAGTTTCATTTTAAAGAAGAATAAAGAAAAGTGTGTTTTACCATGGTTTTTTCAGATACACATTGTTCTTGTGAATTCTGCTTCCTGGTCCCTTCCCTGTCATTCTCTTTTCTGCTTTCATGCCATTATTCTGTTAATTATTTATTAAAAAAATTAAAGCAGTATGTTTTGATTAAGTTGTCCCCTCACGCAACTCCATCCAGATTTACTCACTTCTGCACCCACCTAACTTCATAATCACTTTTTTGGAATCTGAAAACCAAAACAAAAGTCCAATAGCAAAAAATATCAAAACAAAATACCTGCTATAAAAAAGATAGAATCTGTTTTCTGTTGACCAACTACTCCTGTGCATGGGATCTGCCTTGAAATGTGATTGATATGTCCAATGATGAAGTGGAACATAGCATAAAATAACTCCTAAGGACATATTTTGGAACCCACAGATAAGTACATCACTCAGCATTAATCTGCAAAGCTTCTTTTTACAATAGGTGGAAATTAACAAAAAGACCCCAAATGGGACAGTGTGTAGAGAGTAAGAGACTTTGGAGCACTCAGTCGTAAACCACTTGCTTTCATCAAACTCCTCCCTTCAAGGTGCAGGGAGTTATTCTGTTTTTAATAGCCAACACAGAGAACTGCTTGGCCATTTTATGTATTACAAAAGTAAAAGGAGTCACAGGACTTGATCTTTTAATTTTTATGTAGAATTATTGTATAACAAAATATCATTTGGAGCTGGAGAGATTGCTCAGAGATTAAAAACACTGGCTACTCTTTCAGAGGTTCTGAGTTCAATTTCCAGCAACCACATGGTGGTTCACAATCATCTATAATGAGATCTTGTGCCCTCTTCTGGCCCGCAGACATACATGCAGGCAGAAAACTAAATTCATAATAAATAAATAAATCTTTAAAAAATATAATTTGTCCTTTCAATATCCATAAGATAGGGCAATCATCTTTAAGTTTTGATTGTCCAATCAGTCATACATATGCATACAGACAGACATTAGTGTGAATAGATAGAATTCTTTCTTGATAGTGGCAATGTTTCCATACATTTTATTGATCTAGTATATCACATTGACACTCAAAAGCAAGTGGTGCACTTAGGAGCTAATATTTTCAATGCATACTAATTTAAATTAACACAGTATTTTTATGCTGTGAAACAAGATTTTATATAAAATACAACATTAAGATGAAATTAAAATCATTTTTCCCAAAGCTACTGATTTAAAAAGTTACCAGAACTTCAGTTTAAATACTATAGAAGCAATTATCATTTTGTATGCATTATTTATTTATTGAACACAAGTTAAATTAAAGCATAATAAAACTAGAAAGAGTTGACTAGGTGATTTCCCTTCTCAATGTAACTTCTACAGTATTCAGAAAAGAAAAATTTTAAAAAATATTTGATATAGAAACTTCGCATGTAATGAAGCTGAATACATTATATATGTGCAAGGAAATATGTTGTCACCAAGATGAAAAGCATTGCATATTCAAGACAAAGAATATAGAATATACAATTGAAATAAATATACCATAATTTCAATTATCATTAATGTGTACCAACTTGTATGCCATAAATATGTATATATATAAAAAAGTAGAGCATATGCATGAATTATGTTGCATGAGAATGCAGTTTTAAGCTCATAAGTCTGCTGACTGTGCCCTTCACATCCTTGTTCCTAAGGCTGTAGATGAGAGGATTCAACATGGGGATCATAACAGTGAAAAGAACAGTCGCCACTTTGACCACGAGCCATGAGTTTTTGGAGTTGGGCACACAGTAGAGAAGGAGAATGATCCCATGGAAGATGCTGATGGCGGTCAGGTGGGAGGAGCACGTAGAGAAGGCTTTTTGGAGTCCACCCTTAGAAGGCATCTTGATGATTGTGACAACTATGAAGACGTAGGAGGCCAGGATTATGAGGAGGCTAGAAGTCTCATTGAATATAGAAATGATTAAACATACCAATTGGCTAAAGGTGGGGTCAGAACAGGACAAAGCAAGGATGGCAGAGTACTCACAGCCAAAGTGATTGATGATGTTAGGTCCACAGTAGGAAAGTTGCAAAAGAGAGTATGTGATTGTCAAGGAACAGAATACACCCCACATGTATGTTCCAATTACAAGGAGAGCACAGAGCTTAGGAGACATTGCCACTGTGTAAAGCAGGGGGTTACAAACAGCCACAAACCTGTCATAGGCCATCACTGCCAACATGAACATTTCTGTAATCACAAACGCACAAATAAAAAAAAATTGTGTCATGCATCCTGTGAAAGAGATAGTCCTGTCTTCCACAATCAAGATTTCTAATAGTTTAGGTGTAAATACACTGGAATAACAAATATCCAGAAATGAAAGATGGCTGAGAAAAAAGTACATGGGTGTATGAAGCTTGGGATTGATCTTTCTGACTACAATTATGCCCAGGTTTCCTATCAGAGTAACTGCGTAGGTAATAAAAAACAGGAGAAAAAGAGGTGCATGTAGATGTGGATACTCTGAAAAACCCAAAAGGATGAATGTAGTCACAGAACTCTGGTTTGCCATATCAAGCACCATGATCCTTTATTGAGAAAAATAAAATGAAAGAGAACATGATTTAAAGCAGCAAACTGGGAGACTGCAATTTGGAAGAGTTTTGGCTCAGGCCAGTTGAAAACAGGAGGTGGTCCATTCTAATTCCTGAGAATTCTACTTCAGCTGGAATCTTCCTTGCATAAATTTCTGATTTGTATTATTTTCACTGATTTTGATCTTCAGTCATAGAGAATTTTCTTTCTAATCTAGAATTTAAATAGTAGTGCCTGATAAAATTACCACAACTTTAAATTATATATATATATATAAATTTTACAATATTACCTATTAAAGTACAATTTTATGACAACAAATCCCACATCAAAGACAAAGGACATTAATCAGGATTGTTTAAGTCATACAATCATGTCAGAAGAATTCCTCAGACATAACATCTTTATCACATAGATTAAAATGTAATAATAAAGCTACTAGATTTGATCCATCAAGCCATGTGCCATATCTCCACAGCAGTATGTTGCTTTTATCTGTTCTATGAATATTACATTGTTACCTACTTTTTAAATCATACACATTTTATAATTTTGCGTGGCCTTTGAGAATACTGATGCCATCATTATTGAATTTAAGTTCTACCTTCTGACAGGTTAGAAAACTCAAGAGTCTCAGCAGCAGCAAATATGTTTTCTTGATCATGGAATTAAAGAAATTTTAAAAGTTCCACAATGGCTTTCTTCAACTTGTGTGGCCATGTGTAGCATATATCTCATCAAACAGGAAAGCATAACCAATGATTTACTAGAAACTAAATACAAGAAAAGATTGGGGAATGAAAAGATATTCTGTCATATTAAAGAATGTAAAATTCTTTCTTTATGTAAACAAAAAAATAAAACATACATGTGATTTGTTAATAGGGACTTTTTATTTTAGTTATTCATGAGGAGTTGAAGTATTAAGTAGTTCACATGGCTGATTCAGGAAATAAAGGTGGAAATTATATAAATATAATTGAGTATCATGAATGGAAGAGAAAATCTATCTTTTCCATATAACTACATCATTTTATAGTTTAAATGAATTATGTAACTTACCTCAGGCATGTAGTGTGATTAATGTCACAGTCTTTTCCAATAGAGATCCCACAGCACTTGAGACCTTCGTTGACTCATTCTCCTCTATTGATGATTTAGACATGTCATATCTTTCTTTATAGGTCAATGAAATCAATTTAAAGTCTCTTTATTGTGGTGTGAAAAAATAATTCCTAAGTATGGTCATATTATACTGTCATAAACATTATGTGATCTTCTCAACCTAAAATAATATCAAATAAAAATTTGGTAAAGTTCGAAATAAAGAGAGTTTAAAATTGTAAAATGTTTTTTTCAATAATCTTAACAAAATTTCTCATGTAAATTTATTTTTATTTAATCCCCTACTTACCATGTTTCTCTCCTCTTTTTCTTCTACTCCTCAATCCTTCACCTTGTATTATGTTTTTATATCAAAACTCTCCTCACTTCTAGTGGTCTTACTTCAGTCCTTGTCACTAAAATAAGCTGTGTGTTATTTGTTATCACCATTAATTTAATAACTAAACGTTAAAACATTAATGTAGAACATCACAAGTACAATGGATCATTAGAGATTATTATTAGAAAAGGTATGGCAATATGTATGTTAAAATATTCCCAAAGAAAGAGCCAGTTTGGAAACATTTTCCCTGCCAATACTGCATCAAGAAGAAATAGAAAATCTGAACAAGTTGAAATCAAGTAATGAGAGTAAAGGGATTGGATTAGTCATAACTGATCTCCCGTCAAGTGTGCTCAAGAGGAGATGCTTCCACTGAGTTCATCCCAACAGGTAAAGAACAAAATAAATTCTCCTCACATTATTAAAAATTATTGAGGTGAGGGAAATATTTTCTAAATCAATTCATTAGATCAACATGCATTTCCTTACCCACAAAGTCAGATGCCAATTCAACGGGAAAAATTCTATAAGCTAGCACCTTTTGTAAATGTAGATGAAATGTTCTTATTGAACTGTCTGTAAATTAAATTCAAAGCTGCATTGAGTATATCACTGAGCATAATCAAGTGATATGTCAGAAACAAAAGCAACACAAGAGAACACAGGATAAAAATATCTCACAATGCTGACTCATACAAAAATGGCATCTAATAAAATTTTCCATTCTTTTACATATGAAAGTATGAAAGAATTAAATTTCATATGCAGTGAACATATCTTATCACACTAAACATTTTGTGTGATATGAATAATTAACAGCTAATATCATTCAAAATAAAAAATAATATTTCCCTTAGAGACAGAACAAGACAAAGATGCCCAATTTTATAACTTTTATTCAACATTGTACTAGAAGCCCCAGCAAGAAAAAAATAGGAAAAATAAAAAATCACAGTGAAATGCCATATTTTGCAAATGATGTTGTATTGTGTATATAATATCCTAAGTAGTTTACTAAAAATTACTAGCAGTTAAAAATTTTTATAAAATATAATGATGTAAAATCAGCATACAGCATTAAATAGCATTTCCAGAAGCCAATATCCACTTTTATGACATAGGAATGAATAAAGGAATTCTATGCATAGACATGAAAGTAAAGCATATAGATAATTGTAACGAAAATGTACCTATCTTGATAAGACAAATATAATGTGATATTTTGATTTGAATGGTAGAATGTAAAAAAATTTTTTAACTCAAAGAAGTTGACAATAGAATTGAAATGACTGGGAGCAGACACTAAGGTAGGTGATATGACGAGATACCATACTGAGAGAGGAATGAGGGTTTCTTGTGTGCTGGTGCACAGTGGGATAACTGTGGGTAACAAAAACATATAGTTTGTTTTCAAAATTCAAATGATGCATTTTAATGAATTCATGATAAGTGACGGCTATTTCAAGACCTTGTTATGTTTAGTTTACTTAAAGAGTATATGATATATATAGGTATTGAACTATTGCTTGGTATCATATTACTATGCATATTTTTATGTATAAATTAAAGAATAAGTAAAAAGTAAATACAATTACAAATGAAATAAATTGCCTTCAATGCTTAGTTCATTTCTAAATCTCCACCAGTGTCTATAGAAGAGTATCCATCATCATTAGATAGATTTCTAACACATGATTTTACCAAAGGTATCTTTACAACAAACACATCACTAAAATTTAAATTTCCACTAATATTACTCATCATTAGAGACACTTAGAAGAATTGCTAATGTAGGCAATTTGTTAAATATTTGTCGCATAGTCTTACATCTCTACTCTGTTGTTGTAGAGATGGCTCCATGATTAAGAATGCTTGTAACTACTCTAGGGGAGCAGAGTTCATTTCCCAGAACCCACAAAGGGCATCTCATAGGCACCTCTCACTTCAGCTTCAGGAGATCTGATGCTGTCCTCTGACATCTGTTGGCACCTACACACAAGTCTTGCACAAATGTGTATGCAGACATACACAAGCATGCGCGCGCGCGCGGGTGGGGGGGGGGAGAGAGAGAGAGAGAGAGAGAGAGAGAGAGAGAGAGAGAGAGAGATTCATAAAAAGAAATTAGTTTTCAGCTCTGTAGTGGTATACACCCTATGTTTACTATAAGCCTGCAGTGTAATAAATTGTTTTGAGGGGTCCATAGCAATGTACAAGGGTTCAAGAAAACTTAAAGATATTTCTTGTGTGACCATTGTACAAAAGTTTTTAGTGTAAAATATACATTGTAAGCCTGACCTGGTGGCACTGGCCTTTAATCCCAGCACTCAGGAGGCAGAAGCAGTGGATCTCTGTGAGTTCAAGGCCAGGCTGGTCTGCAGAGCAAGTTCCAGGAAGGCAAGAGCTGTTTCATGGAGAAACTCTGTGGTGAAAAAACTCTCTATATATTATCTTATGAAAACGAATAACTGTACATTGGAACTATACAAACAGTGGAAACATTAATTGTGAAAATAAAACAATGTTAAAAACATTGTGCTTGTATGATATCCTTTGGCATCACATGGGTTAAGGAGCTGAGTGGAAGTTTTGAGTAAACCAGTAAAATAATACCAGGATTCATCACATTTGCTTAGCACCAAACCTGTTGTCAAGGAAGCAGATCTTACCCTTGCTCATATCATATTAAGTTTTCCTTCCAAAAATATTATGAATTCAAACATATTCAATGTTGAAATCAAAATATATGCCAAATGTAAAATATTCTCCAAAGACAGATTTTCCTGTTGTAAATTTTAAATTATGCCCTTGCTAATTATTAAAAATGGTGTCCACAACATTGCTCAACATTAAAACAGTCCTATATGCTAAGTCAGCCATTCCTTTAAAGACAACTGTAAATTCTTGCTGACAATTCAATAAGGACCATTTTTCAAAGTAGCAATGGTTTGAGCTGTGCATTGGTGCTCTTAGTGGGGGCTTGAAATTATACTTTATGCACATTTTATGTACTGAACATCTAACTGCTCCACTTCGGGAATTCAGACCCTGGAGAATCCTGACAGTTTGTTATCACAAACTGAAATGAGTACAATTAAGAGGAACTCCCTCATCTCTCATTAAGAATATAATATCTTCCAATCATTACTATACTGATATTCATGTCTGAAAAATGCCACTAAAAATAAACAGCTGTGTGTGTGATTCTTGTGTTTTTTATTTTTTATTCTGGTTTGTATGTTTGCCTGTTATTTTTTGTTTTCTAAAAAGAAAGAAAGAAAGGGCTTAGAGTTAGGTGAGTGGGAACTTGGGGAAGACCAGGTAGGAGTTGGGGGAAGGAAAATCATAATCAAAATATATTGTATGAAAAATTATTTTCAATAAAATATTTAAAGAGTAGATAAACATCTTACCTTTTCACTGAGGTTGTACTTCTGTTGATCAAGAGAAAGTATAATAAAAATGTTTATTGTGCCAGGTGGTGGTGGCACACGCCTTTAATCCCAGCACTTGTGAGGCAGAGCCAGGCAGATCTCTGTGAGTTCGAGGCCAGCCTGGTCTACAGAGTGAGTTCCAGGACAGGCTCCAAAGCTACACAGAGAAACTCTGTCTCAAAAAAAAAAACCCAAAAATGTTTATTGCTATAGCAACAGCCTAACAAATATATCTGTAAACAGACAGCTATTGATTTTACCATTATTTCCATTTTTTGTGTTTTGCATATTGCATATTCCTTAGTAGAGAGCTACATACCCAAAAAGAAAGAAAAAAGATTTTAGACTCCAATTTGAAACACAAAACCTCTTTAGCATTTCCTATTTTTAGAAAAAAGTTCTCAAATTTTCTCAAAAATTCTCAAAATGCTGCATGAAGGTGTATGTTAGTAGGTTCTTTGTTGTGCTGACAATAACT
The DNA here is from genome assembly GCA_902168325.1 of Peromyscus nudipes. Classification (NCBI taxonomy): domain Eukaryota; kingdom Metazoa; phylum Chordata; class Mammalia; order Rodentia; family Cricetidae; genus Peromyscus; species Peromyscus nudipes. Next base: position 18,076 of record CABHPH010127279.1, read on the forward strand.
TCATCTTCAAACCTGTCATTTCATTGTACCTTTAAATGATGTGTTCCATAAACTGTGGGCATGTTTTATGTACAAAACCTCAGATTATGCCATTTCAAAGGAGAGCAGAGATGAAATTCAGAAGATATTGGCATTGTATGGAAAATATTTCTTAAGAAGGAAGGCAGGACAAGCGTTAAAAGAATCACTTTATAGATCCATTCTAATACTTACATTTTTATGGAGGGAGGGAGAAAATCCTGGGAGAGATGACTGGAATTGTGGGACATTTCCAGGACGAGGTAGACACGTAGTGCAATGAAAACTCCCAGGAATCTACAAGGGTGACCCAAAGTCTAAACTCCCAAAATGGGGCATGTGGAGCCTGAACCAACTATTTTCTGTAACCAGGCAAGACTTCCAGTGTAGAGATTGGGACACCAACCCAGCCACAAAACTTTGGCCTACAATTTGTCCCTCCTGCAAGATGTGCTAGGGTAATTAATAGTAGAGAGTAACTTGTGAGAATAGCTAACCAATGGCTGACCCAACTTGAGACCCATGACATGAGAGAGGGCCCATAACTGACATTTCCTGGAGTGCCAGAACCCAGAGGCTAGATAGCACAGAGACCTAGGATAGAACAGACACAACTGGCCAAAAAAAAAAAGGCATAGATTGGCGTCTAGCCCCATTTTCCACAGAGAGGCTTCAGCCAGCAACTGACAAGAGCAGATGCAGAGATCCATAGTCAAACAAAAGATGGAGCTCACAGTCTTGGAATCCTGTGGAAGAGTGCAAAGGATTGTAGGGCCAAGGACACCACAAGAAAATAGCCCACAGAATCAACTAACCAGGACTCCTAGGGGCTCACAGAGACTGAACTGACAATCAGGGAACCTGTATGGGTCTGACCTCGGCCCTCTGCATATCTGTTATGGTTGTGTAGCTTTGTGTTCTTGTTGGACTCCTAACAATGGGATAGGGAGCTGTCTCTGACTCTTGCCTGCTTATGGAACACTTTTATACCTACTGGGTTGCCTCACTCAGCCTTAATACGAGGAAATGTGCCTTGTCTTATTGCAACACGACATGCCAAGTTTGGTTGATAGCCCAGAGAGATCTGCCCCTTTCTGAAGGGAAATGGAGGACGAACAGATCTGGAGAGGAGTGGGGGTGTGGGGCTAGGGGAGGAGTAAGGGGAAACTGTAGTAGGAATGTAATGTATGAGAGAATAATTTTAAAAATGGGAGAGTATTTCATTTGTTAGGGTGTAGAAGTTGACTGCATCTAAGAGCTTTCAGAGACAATAAAAGACAATATAAAAGTGTCCTGCAAGGATCGGGCAAGTGACTCAGTGAATGAAACACTCATCACACAAGCCTGATGACTTGAGTTTGAATTCCCAGAGCCACATTAAAAAAAAAAGGTGTTCTGTGATGTTCCTCATCTGTTGCAAAAAGAGATTTCCTTGATGGCAAATGAAAAAGTAATACTGAGACTGGGATAAACAGTGTCACCCAAGGGAAGAGAACACCAACTGGTTACACAAGACATGGAAACATAGAAGCATGTAACATTATACAGACTGATCAGGTTGTACTTACATTTTTAGGAATCTATATGTATACCCATATACACATATGCATGCAACAGCAATTAATGTAAAGAGAGGCCACACATTTGAAAGAGAGCAGGGGGGTGCTTATGAGCCGGCTTTGAGTCAGGAAAAGGAAGAGAAAAATCATGTATGTATATTATAATCTCAAAAGTAAAAGAAATACTTTTAAAAATTAGTGAAGTATGCTGCTTTGCACCGTTGCTATAGCAACGGTGCAAAAGTGAGATGGAGGTAGCCCAGGAGAGTCTCAGGAAGCTGATGTGCCAACAGCATGGTGTACACAGCAGCAAAGAGACCCCAAGACTCTGCAGCCAACAAGGTGGAAAGTGAGGACAGCACAAAGTTGGAATCTGACCTCTACACATACTAAAGCATGTGTGTACCTGTATTCATATGCCTGGCATGTATAAACATATACATATCATATAAACACATTTACACATCCCTTTCTCACATGCAGATCACACAGATAAAATGTAACAAGAAATAAAGTAGACTAGAATAACAAACTGTGAGAATGTGGTATAAGGAATATCTTTATGTAGTGGTATGACCTTGGGCTATAGGGCCTAAAGGAGGCAGTGCTTCATGCCATTGTACTTGAACTCTTAAAAGGAGAGGAAGAAGGGTCACATGCCCCTTCTCCCTATTTCTGACTATGTGTTGGATTTGCTCCCAGTCAGATCAGAGGACAACTTCAGCTGTTTATTTACCCTGTTCTGTATTTGTGAGTATTAATAAATTTCCCTAATACATTTTAAACAGACTTCTGTGGATTATTGCTTTATCTTTTAGTAGTGAATTTTAGGTAAGCTTTCATTTTTTAATTAATCTCAAGAATCTGAAAAAAATAATTAATTACAACTACAAAGACATGAAATAATATGAACATTTTCAAGAGCTATTCTTTGAAACTAGAATCAGTACATTTGAAATATTCCTTAGCCAACAAAATTGCAATAATTACAGTTTCAAAAAGAATGCCTTATATAAACATATGAAACGTTCCTGAAGCTCTGCCTGGGACCCAGCCATAGATCTCTGCATCTGCTTCCTCCAGTCACTCGATGAGGGTTCTATAATGACAGTTAAGGTATTCAGCCATCTGAAAACCAGAGTAGGCCAGCTCAGGCACCCTCTCGATGATTACCAGTAGTCTATGGTGGAGTCATCCTTGTGGATTCCTGGGAACCTCCCTAGCACACTGTTTCTCCCTATTCCCATGGTGTCTTCATTTATCATGGTATCTATTTCCTTGCTCTCCTACTCTGTTCCCCTAAGCTCTCATCCTCTGTCTCTTGCCCTCTATTAACCTACCCCACCCCCAATTTGGTTATGTAAATCTCATCTATTTCTCCGTCACTGGAGAATCTATGTGTCCTCCTAGGGTCCTACTTACTAGCTAGCCTCCCATGAGCTGTGCTTTGCAGTCTGGTTATCCTTTGCTTTATATCTAGTATCTACTTATGAGTGAGTACATACCATGTTTGTGCTGAGTCTGGGTTACCTAACTCAGGATGATATTTTCTAGTTCCATCCATTTGCCTGCAAACCTCATGATGTCATTGCTTTTCTCTGCTGAGTAGTACTCCATTGTGTATATGTACCACATTTTCTTTATCCATTCTTCCATTGAGGGGCATCTAGGTTGTTTCCAGGTTCTTGCTATTACAAATAATACTGCTATGAACATAGTTGAGCATGTGTCCTTGTGGTAAGATTGAGCATTCCTTGGGTATATGCCCAAGAGTGGTATAACTGGGTCTTGAGGAAGACTTATTCCAAATTTTCTGAGAAACCGCCATACTGATTTCCAGAGTGGCTGTACAAGTTTTCATTCCCACCAACAGTTCCCCTTACTCCACATCCTCTCCAGTGTAAGTTGTCTTCAGTGTTTTTGACCTTAGCCATTCTGACAGGTGTAAGATGGTATCTCAGAGTTGTTTTCATTTGCATTTCCCTGATGACTAAGGATGTTGAGCAATTCCTTAAATGTCTTTTGGCCATTTGAGATTCTTCTGTGGGGTTGGTGAAGATTTTTTTCTCATTCTGTAGGCTGTCATTTTGTCTTATTGACTGTGTCCTTTGCCCTACAAAAGCTTCTTAGTTTCAAGAGGTCCCATTTACTAATTGTTCTCTCAGTGTCTGTGCTATTGATGTTATATTTAGAAAGTGATCTCCAGCGCCAATGTGTTCAAGACTACTTCCTGCTTTCTCTTCTATCAGGTTTGGAGTAATTAGATTTATGTTGAGGTCTTTGATCCACTTGGACTTAAGTTTAATGCATGGTGACAGATATGGATCTACTTACAATCTTCTACATCTTGATATCCAGTTATGCCAGCACAATTTGTTGAAGATGCTTTCCTTTTACCATTGCACAGTTTTGACAATCAATAAAAATATAAAAAGGATCAGTAGACAAAACATTTAAAAAACATATTTAACAATGAGATAGAAATAGCATAATTTTGAAATTATAACAGTTATAATCCCCAGACATCCTTATTTTTCCTTCCATATTACTATATACTTAATTCATGCACACATACATACATGCAACCAATAATAAGTATGTAGATGATAATGAAACAGGATATATCATTATTATCAAAACTATGGCATTTAATGTAAAATAATAATAATAAAAAATAATGTCTGAAGACCATTTAAAGTATGAATTTTTTAATTATCCTGATTTTATTGGAATATAGTGTATACATTTTTTTGACACATGATGTCTTCTTCAATAAACACCTTAAAGTTTTGGTGCTAAATTTAAATAATTTTAAAATCTGTGTTAAACTATAAAAACTCTTTCACTAACACCTGAAAATTAAACAATAATTCTTTGCTTCCACAATGCTCACACTGATTCCATTTGACCCCATATTCCACAGCCTGCTAACCTATGGCATAAAAGTTTTACTCATTTCTCTTCACAAGTCTTTACCAGTTCAGTGAATTCAAAGGCAGAGTATTGTAACCTCCTCTACTGTTTAATTAACTAGACTCAGCTAGTTTAACCAAACAAGTCCAAGAAGGTGAGGAGATGATCTTGATATATCTGGAGAGAAAAGAGGCTATGCTACAATATCCCTGTACCATGGATGTTGGTTTTTTGTCTTGTTGTTCACAAAAGATAACTGACAAAAGCTACTTAAGGGGGGAAGGCTTTGTTTTAGTTCATAGTTCCAAGGTTAAGTCTATCATGGCAGAAGTAGACTGAGTAAATGCTGGTGCTCAGATAGCTTTCTCCTTTTCATACAATCTAGGACAACATCCCAGGAAATGATGCTGTCCATCTCAATTGACCTAAACCAGACAATCCCTCATAGAAGGTGGTAAGAGACTAATTTATCTAGATAATGGGTCACACGTGTGTATGGAGTTTTGTTTTCTTAGTAATTATCAGCACTGTCAGGATAACAATATGGAGCATTATTCCATGATTACTGACTTGTGGCTTTAACGATGATCCCCGCATTTCTTCATTTGGGGCTTAGCCATGGAACTTTATTGAATGCATAACATACAAACAAATTCGGCTCAGGATTTTCAATGATGATTTTGATATTGCCAAAACTCTATTATTACTATTTTAAATAAAGACCACTAGGCAAATGTGCTTTAAGCAAGCATACCTACTTTAGCTAATTAATTAATATTTATTTATTTATTTATTTATTTATTTTCATTTTTCAAGACAGTGTTTCTTGGGGTAGTTTTGGTGCCTGTCCTGGATATCGCTCTGTAGACCAGGCTGGCCTCAAAATCACAGAGTTCCACCTGGCTAGTTAATCTGAGTGCTGGGAATAAAGGCATGCACCACTGCCACCGCCATCTGGCTAGTTAATTCTTAATATAGTAATTTACCATTGAATATTCTTAAGTGCGGTGTTATATTGTGTACTCCAATATATTGTGTATCCTAATAAACTTATTTGGGGATCAGAGGACAGAGCCAGCTACTAGATTATACATAGAGGCCAGACAGTGGTGGCACACACCCTTAATGCTATCACTCAGGAGGCAGAGATCCATCTGTGTGGTATTGTATTCCCCCAAATATTGTGCATGCTAATAAACTTATCTGGGATCAGAGACAGAGCAGCCACAATATTAAACATGAGGATAGGCAGTGGTAGCATACGCCTTTAATCCTAGCATTCCAGAGGCAGAAATCCATGTGTTCAAGGATACAGCCAAACATGGTGACTCACGCCTTTAATCCCAAAAAGCAAGCCTTCAATCCCAGGGAGTGGTGGTAGAAAGCAGAAAGGTATATAAGGCGTGAGGACCAAAAACTTGAGGCATTTGGCCTGGAGAAGCATTAGGCTAGTTAAGTGTTCAGGCTTTGGAGCACAGTTCAGCTGAGAGCCATTTGGATATGAGGACACAGAGGCTTCCAGTCTGAGGAAACAAGATCAGCTGAGAAGTTGGCCAGGTGAGGTTAGCTGTGGCTTATTCTGTCTCTCTGACCATCCAGCATTTCACCCCAATAACTGGCCTCGGGTTTGATTTTATTCATGCTACATCTGGCACCCAACGTTAGTGGTACGCATTCTTGAAAAGGCCCGAGCTACACTCGGCCGGTTGTGGTGGTGCACGCCAGTACGATTTACTAAAGGAGGCAGAGGCAGGAGGATCCCTAGTTTGAGGCCAGCCTAGGAGGCTTGCTAAGGAGAAGTTTCTGCCCGGGACCTGGCCATAAACAGTGGCGGTGGGACCATGCAGGCAGTGGCTGCTGCTCCACGTTGCTGGCTACTTCTCATCGTGTTGGTGACTGTGGTGAAGCTGCTACCTGGGATGAAAAGTTTACTACTGCTTGTTCGGAGAAGAAGTGCCAAGACCATCGTGTTACAAGAAAGCATCAGCAAAGGTCAGTGTAGAAAAGTTTGGCAAGACAAATGGTGGGGAGAAATTGCTGTGAAGATATTCTCTTCTAGGGAAGAACATTCATGGTTCCGAGAGACAGACGTTTATCAGACTATGATTACTCCAAACTACAGAGGAGGCACAAAAAAAAAGTCTGCAGTGAACCATGACCACGCCTAACAGTGACTTTGAAATCTTCAAAAAGATGACAGGACACCAAAATGATGATTCCACAAGGACTATGGTAAAAACCATTAAGATGATTAACACCATGGAAAGATGGACTTTAGAATACAAACTGTTTAGGACAATTTTGAGATGACTAGCTGAGATGATCCAGCCTGACAGACTACTCAAACAAGGACTTGTGACAAGCCCTGAAATTTCCTATTATGCAAAGACTGGACAAATGATACAGGACTTGACAATTAACCCAAACAATTTCTTTTCAAGATTCCCTAAAGATATCTTCACCCCTAGAAAGAAAAAAAGAAAAAGAGAAAATAGATATGAGAGAGATCATCGAATCTACTCTGAGAAAAAAGATAAAGAAAAATAGGATAAATAGGTAGATCACTGAATCTACACTGAAAAGAAAAAGGAGAAGATATAAAAATGACAAAAGGTAGACTACTGAATGTATTATGAAAAGAAAAAAGAGAGAATATGGATATGATAAGATAAAAAGGGAGATTATGGAATCTACTTTTAAAATGGAACTACTTGTTTGAAATAAGTAATGAAAATTTTTTGGTCTGAGTTTATCAGATGTTACTGGACTGGACATTGTTAATATATAAAATGGAGTTTTTCATCTGAATCTGTCAAATGTTAATGGACTAGACATCGTTAATGTAATTCTTGACTATTTATATTGTATATACTTATTGGATATAATTTTTCTTGTATTAGTTATAAGCTTTTTTAAATTTTAGACAAAAAGAGAGGAAATGTGGTATTGTATTCCCCCAAATATTGTGCATGCTAATAAACTTGTCTGGGGTAAGAGACAGAGCAGCCACAATATTAAACATGAGGATAGGCAGTGGTAGCATACGCCTTTAATCCTAGCATTCCAGAGGCAGAAATCCATGTGTTCAAGGATACAGCCAAACATGGTGACTCACGCCTTTAATCCCAGAAAGTGAGGCTTCAATCCCAGGGAGTGGTGGTAGAAAGCAGAAAGGAATATAAGGTGTGAGGACCAGAAACTCGAGGCATTTGGCCTGGAGAAGCATTTGGCCTGGTTAAGCTTTCAGGCTTTCGAGAAGCACAGTTCAGCTGAGAGCCATTTGGATATGAGGACACAGAGGCTTCCAGTCTGAGGAAACAAGATCAGCTGAGGATCGGGCGAGGTGAGGTAGCTGTGGCTTGTTCTGTCTCTCTGACCTTCCAGTGTTCACCCCAATAACTGGCCTCGGGTTTGATTTTATTAAGACTCTCTAAGATTCATGCTACACATCTGGATCTCTGTGAGTTCAAGGCCACACTGGGAATAGAGCCAGGCAGTGGTGGCACACACTTTTAATTCCAGCACTTGAGATCTCATGTCATGTCCTTGCTTGGAAAGGACACATGTCTTTACTCCCAGGAAGTGATGCTTGGGAAGGACATAGGCCTTTAATACTAGGAAGAGATGACAGGAAGCCGAAAGGTATATAAGGCATGAGGACCAGGAACTAGAGGCTTTTAGCAGCAGTTCAACTGAGACCCTCTGAGGTGAGGACTCAGAGGCTTTCAGTCTGAGGGTTCATGGAAACAGGATCCACTGAGAAGTTGGTGAGGTAAGGTTGGCCATGGTTTGTTATGTTTCTCTGATCTTTCAGCATTCACACCAATATCTGGCTCTAGGTTTTCATTAATAAGATCTTTTAAAATTCATGTTACATTTGGGGTTTATGTTTGTTTATTTTTATGAACCAAAATCTGCTGACCTAATAATATCTTTGTGTTATACAAGAAACAGTAAAATATAATTTATATGGCACCACATTGTTTTTCAAACTGAAGATAAATATAAAATAGTATCAATCAACTTTTCAATTAATAATATATAACCAATAAGTTTGTAGGCACCAACGGCAAAACATAATATGATCATGAATTTGCAAAATATAGAAAATATTCTTCTTATGATATATGGAGAAAAAATATATTTCATAACACCAAATAGAATTTGACAACAGATTCTGGACAGTGGATAGAAGGTCTATTTCCTCGTATTTAGGTTATGAGTCTAGCTTATTTTTAAAATCTGAATTGTTTTTTATTAAAAATTGTTTTCAGACAATATTCTACTCACCCTTTTCTACTCCTCCAACTCCCCCCAAATCCTCCCTACCTCCCCACCCACTCAAGTTAGCTCTTAATTTCACTCTCTACTTTTTTTAAATAAATTTATTTATTTGCTTTACATCCAGGCCACAGTTTCTCCTCCCTCCTCTCCTCCCAGTCCCTCCCCCTACCTGCTGTTCCTACTTCCCAATCCACTCCTCCTCTATTTCTATTCCGGAAAGGGCAGATCTCCCATACGTATCAACTAAACATGGCATACAAGTTGCAGTAAGACTAAGCACCTCCCCATGTATTAAGACTGTGCAAGGAGACCCAATATTAGGAATAGAGTCCAAAAGCCAGTAAAAGAGTTTGATACAGCCCTCATTCCCATTGTTAGGAGTCCCATAAGAGTACCAACATGCACAACTGTAACATATATGCAGAGGCCTAGATCAGTCCTATGTAGGTTCCTTGGTTTTTAGTTCAGTCTCTGTGAGCGCCTATGAGCCCAGGTTATTTGATTCTGTGTGTTTTCTTGTGATTTCCTTGACTTTTTTGGCTCCTACAATCCTTTCTCCCCATCTTCTACAGGATTCCCTGAGATCTACCTAATATTTGGCTGTGGGTCTGCATTTGTTTCTATCAATTGCTGGATGAAGCCTTTCTGATGACACTTGGGCTAAACACCAATGTATGTGTATTGCAGAATATAGTTAGGCATCATTACATTGACTTTTTTTTTTCTTCCAGTCATGATTAGTTCTATCCTAGGTCTCTAGGTCTTTCAGCCTGTGGGTCCTGGTGCTCCAGGCAGTTTAAAGTTAGGCTTACTCTCCTGTGTAGCTGGAAATTTCTCCAGTCCCACTGGGGCCCACAGCCACTTAGACCCAAGTAAACACACAGAGACTTATATTATTTAAACTGTTTGGCCTCATGGCTCAGGCTTCTTGCTATCTAGTTCTTATATTTTAAATTAACCCATTTCTATAAATCTATAACTTGCCATGTGGCTCGTTGCTTAAAGGCACTTTACATCTTGTCTCTCATGGTGGCGGCTGACTCAGCCTTCCACTTCTCAGAATTCTCCTCTCTGCCTACCCCACCTATACTTCCTGCCTGGCTACTGATCAATCAGAATTTTATTTATCAATCAATCAGAGCAACACATTCACAGCATACAGAAAGACATCCCCAGCACTCCTGTCATGGGTTTTAGGTTAGACAGATCATGGGTTGGCCACTCCTTCAATGATCTCTCTCTCTCTCTCAGTTATCTCTCTATCTTGGGTTCTATTTATTACATTCATTCTCTCCAATAATTGTCAGTGCCACTGTTTCCCTATCAGAAGTAAATTTCTTCAAAAATATTTGGTGTTTCATACTGAAGATGTTTTAGTATCGGGAGTTTATTTATGAAGTTGACTTCCTATCCTAATTTATAGTTATTCAGAACATCTGAAGAATTCCAAACTCCTCCAAACTTTAAAGACAACTGAAAGTGGAAAGTCTACACCAATAGAAATAAAGGCAGCAGGCTGTTACATGTCAATAAAGCCAAATTTTACAGAAAAAAAATGAGCTGAAGGTGGACTGGCGTAATGATTGGATAAGGTATAATACAAGAGAGACAGAGGAATTTCTAGTATCACATTTGAATGAATGTTTACTCCATATTTCAGCAGATTTCAATCTTCAAAGTATTTGTATTTAAAAAAACCTAAAGTAATAAAAGTAATAAAAATACTGTGATAAGATTGTGAATGGTTCATTTGTGACTTAACAAAGATGCATCTACTGATTTATTAATAGATGATTGTCTTAAAAATAAATGAACGTGAGCCGGGTAGTGGTGGCACACACCTTTAATCTCAGCACTTGGGAGGCAGAGGCAGACAGATCTCTGTGAGTTCGAGGCTGGCCTGGTCTCCAAAGCAAGTTCCAGGAAAGGCGCAAAGCTACACAGAGAAACCCTGTTTTGTAAAACCAAAAATAAATAAATTAATTAATTAATAAATTAATAAACAACATATCTAGTTTTCCTTCTGATACATAATATGTATGTTTTAACTACTTTCTCTAGGGTCATGGAATTTTCTTCTGTAATTAAATAAATGAAGTTATAAAATTTTCTTGTACCTAAACTTATTCTATAATACAGAATTTCATATTTAATCTCTTTATCTGGTAGCAGAGTTTGGAACAGGTATTTTGTAATGTTTTTGTATATTTCTGATAGTACTGTTTTGTCATTTTCCTCTTTTTCTAAAATTCATTGCTTCTCTTGCATTGTGTGATAATCATAATTTTCACTATTTTTATATTTAATTTATTGATTGTACTTCCAGAATTTCAGTTTTGTTCTTTCCCAGCATTATTGTTGTTGAATTTTTCACTGTATTTAAAAATTTGCCTTCTAGTTACTTATATGTTTCACCCATGAAAGACTCTTCTGGCTATAAACTTTTCTCTATTCAGGATCTATGTGAGATGTAATGGTATGTATGTATGTGCAAAACCTAAACACATCAACCAAAGGGCTTTTATAGTAGAGTCACAGAGCACAAAAGGATGTTAATCAATATAGTAATAAGTAGGAACAAACTAAGTGGATATGCAAAAAGCATGACTTATCTGTAAAGTTGTATTATGTTACTGTGTTTTCATTGACATTCACTCTCCAGGATGCAGTGCACAAGAGGAAAGCACTCTGACTTTGAGAATTATTCCAGTCATAGGCAATACTTACGACACATACAGTAGACTTGATTGCTTTAATCCTTACAGAGTTAAAATATTAATTGTGTTTTCTGAAATAAATAGCAAGTATTTTGCATTAACTGCCATCTGTTAGTTATGGCTAAGAATGAGAGGCAAGCCCATAATAACTGGCTATTAAGATCGTGGTATTACTCCACCATTGTTCTGCTCAGGTATTAAATGGATATGTCTCTAAAGTTGTTCTGTTTTAATGATAATAAAAAAACAAGATATTGAGTCCTCTTTACTAGGCAGCCTCCCTGGAGTTGTGAGTAGCAGTCTAGTCATCCTTTGTTTCACATCTAGTATCCTCCTATGAGTGAGTATATACCATGTTTGTCTTTCTGAGTCTGGGTTACCTAACTCAGGATCATTTTTTCTAGATCCATCCATTTGCCTGCAAACCTCATGATGTCATTGTTTTTCTCTGCTGAGTAGTACTCCATTGTGTGTATGTACCACATTTTATTTATCCAATCTTCAACTGAAGGGCATCTAGGGTGTTTTCAGGTTCTGGCTATTACAAACAATGCTGCTATGAACATAGCTGAGCATGTGTCCTTGTGTTATGATTGAACATTCCTTGGGAATATGCCCAAGAGTGGTATAGCTGGGTCTCGGGGGAAATTGATTCCCAGTTTTCCAAGAAAGCACCATATGGATTCCCAAAGTGGCTGTACAAGCTTGCGTTCCCAGCAGCAGTGGAGGAGAGTTCCCCTTGCTCCACATCCTCTCCAACATAAGCTGTCTTCAGTGTTTTTGATCTTAGCCATTCTGACGGGTGTAAGGTGGTATCTCAGAGTCATTTTGATTTGCATTTCCCTGATGATTAGAGATGTTGAGCAAGTCCTTAAATGTCTTTCAGCCATTTGAGTTTCCTCTGTTGAGAATTCTCTGTTTATCTCTATAGCCAATTTCTTAATTGGACTGTTGGGCATTTTGATGTCTAATTTCTTGAGTTCTTTATATATTCTGGATATCAGCCCTCTGTCAGATGTGGGCTTGAGCCAATGAATCTATTTCCTCTATTGTATCTTAAGCACCTAAGACTCTCTTCCATCTCTTGTATCCTGTTCCTGACTCTTGTGCCTATGGTTCCTCTTCACTTCCCCAGATTTTCCATTTCCTGAATTCCCTCAGTTTGTGTTTTATTTATTGCTTCTAATTCAGTTTTCAGGTATTAAACATTTTCTTTCACCTATTTCTTTTTTTTTTTCTTGGCTTTCTTGGCGCTCTGTAAGGAACTCATTGATTTTCTCTATTTTTTTGTTTCTTTTCCTTGATTTCTTTAAGGATTTTTTTTCATTTCCTCTTTAATTATCTCTGTCATCTTTATGAAGTTATTTTTAAGATCATTTTTCTGTTCTTCAGTGGTGCTGTAATATTCAGTTCTGGCTGTCATAGGGCAGCTGGGCTCTGGTGATGCCATATTGCACTGCCTGTTGTTACTTGTGCTCTTACACTGGCATTTAGGCATCTGGGTTTGGGATGATTATAGGTCTAGGTACAGATTTCTGAGTTCTTCTTTGTTGGATGAATATTTTGTTTCTTGGTTTCTATTTCTTCTTTGATCTTTTGGTCTTTGTGGCCTTGATTTCTTGCATCTGGCACAACCTCTGATCCAGTAAGGAGTCTCTGTCTAAGTTGGGGGATGGACTTCTGGCAGCTAGATTGGCCTTTGGTGCAGCAGGGGATCTCTGTTCTTCTTACTGGTATGGACTGTACCTGAGGTGTGTAAGTCTGCTGGATTCCAGGATAGGGACCATCAGTGTGGGTGACCACTGGGCAGTAGGATGGGCCTTTGAGCCTTTGAAACTGAATCTAAGAAATTGGGCAGTTCAGCTGGCAGGTGTGTCACTGACATCTTGAATGTATATTTTAGGGATATAACTTCACCAGAATATGAAATTCACCAACAAATAAAATATTGGAATTACCATGAAATATAGGGCATAAAAATATGCAAAAGAAATGTCAGCAAACATATCTTAAATGTACTACAATAAACAAAATGTGACATAATAATTGAACATAATTGGTACAATAGAAATGATTGAGAAAATTTTATACATAAGAAAATCATATATTAATATGATATATATCACATATTAGAAGATACACTATATGTATTTGCAATAAATGTTAGCACAAATACAACACATATTGAACTAAAAGCAAAGAAACTTTTTTATGTGTCATTCATATAATTTTTCCAAAAAAAACAATTATTTTAAATAAGTGGATATGTACATGTGATGTAATTGCTTAGAACCAAGATTTTTTGTTCAGTTTTTGCAGGGTCTCTTTCCATCCTTGTTCCTCAGGCTGAAAATCAGTGGGTTCATTATGGGAATTAACCTACTATAAAATAATGAGATCATTTTTTTCTTGACCTAAAAAATTAAAAACTTGGTTGGAAATGCTTGAGTAACATTGGTCCCTGAAAAAATGCAACTGGTATGAAATGGGAAGTACAGATAGAGAAAGCTTTTATCCCCCCTCGGCAGAGAGGATCTTCAGGACTGATAAGATGACATAACAGAAAAAGACAAGCACTCAGGAGATTGTGCTCAGTTCATTAAAAGAAAAATAGTCAATAGGGCCACTTCATTGACTTGTATTTCAGAACAAGAAAGGAGGGAAAGTGGAAGTAAGTCAAATAAGAAATGGCCGATGTCATTGTACTGACAGAAACGTGTAAAATGTCAATTGTGTGTATCACAACATCTACAGTACCCACCAAGTAAACCTCAGGCAGGAGTTGGTAGCACACCTTGATGCAAACATCTACTGCAAATAACAAGGGGTTACTGATTGCCTTGTATTGATCCAATGCCATCATTGCCAGAAGAATGCAACCCACATCTATAAAGATGTAGAAGATGAAGAACTACCAAACAAAGGCAAGAAATGTAATTGAATTGCGGCTCATGGCAAGCACGTCCACCACTAACATCTTAGGACAAACTGCAGTGGAATAGCATACATCAGAGAAAGGGAAGTGGCTGAGGAAGAAATGCATTGGCATGTGAAGCTGGTGATCAACTTGATCAAAATGGTCATTCCAAGATTTTCAATAGGAATAATGTGATAAATAAGTAATAATGTAGTAAATAAAAACACTCTGATCACAGTTATGGGCAATTCCCAAGAGAAGGAACTCAGTGACAGATCAGTTCCCAACTCTACTCTTCTTTATTAGTAATATTTATTTCTACAGTTATTTATCTTCAATAACAGCTTAGGTTATTTTTAACAGAATATTTTACTTTATAAAACATTCCACACAAGAAATATGGAAAGTATAGATGTGGAATATCAACATTTTATATCTATTAATGAATTTTAATAGCTGTGAACATTGTCTTTGAATCTATGACAATATTATTTACAAATTTGTCTTTTCATAAAATATCCAATATGATTTTAAGTTAATCACTAGATCAAAGTACAGTTTGGGAGGAAATTCCCAGTGTCCACTAGTATATTAAAGTACGTAACAGATCACCTACAAGCAATATGAGAAAATGCATAAATTTGTATTGTGCATAACCATGTGCACACATGTGTGAAGAAGATGGAGAAGGAAAGGAAAGGCTACAGTGAACTTGGTAATATTTATAAGGTAACTTTAGAATGTAATTTTAGAAAAAATATATTGTAAGAGTTGCTTGTTGGTGGACATTATACAAGGAATTTGAGGGCAACAAGGAAGACTCTGCCATTTATATGACTGGTAACTATATAACAGTTTTTTTTTCTTCTAGTGAATCATTAAATTTTTAATTGTTGAATATTATTTTCAATAAACAATAATAAAAAGTTAAGCAAAGAGTGAAAATAATTATTCTATTTATACTATTTACTGCTAAACAAACATTATGCAGTTCAACACTACACCTCTGGGAACATCTGACATATCTATGAGCTGTGACAGTTAAGATGAACCTGTATAAAGATTTCATAAAGGGTTGTATATGAGACTATTCCTAGGGGATATCTATCCCCGATAGAGAAAAGATGACAGATCAAAGTAAGGTTCCACCAAAGTCTAATTTGGTCAGCCAATAAATGTATTGGAGTGACTTATGGATGGATGATGGCTACATACCAGGGCAGCAATGACAAAGTGTAGCTGCATCACCAAAGCCTGCCACAGCCGTGAGGAGGGTTCACAAAACCCAGAACCCAGGAGCTCAAGGCCTGACTTGTGAGCAATTTCATTAGTCTGTCTTCCAGGAAGCTTGGCAACTCTGAGCCTCTTCTAGGCAGCTAAGCTGGTCTCTCAGTAGTCTGTATCAGTGTGGCAAACTCAGAGTGACAGAGGCCTAGTGCATTTATTCAGTTTCAGAGACTTTTAAAACCTTTTGAGATGTTTGATTCCTGAGTCTCAAGGAATGTCCATTCCCCCACAGGGTGGAATGTTCCATCTTCCTTTAGAGCATGCTGAGTTTTTATGAGGTTCCCTGTGGGGTGGAATTTCTTTTCTCAAAGGAAATTACTACCCAAAGATACATGTGACAATCCACCAGATTTGATCAAATATCATTTGATCAAGTATCATTGTACTTCTTACTATGAGTGCAAAAGCAAAAGATGAGAGTCTCCCAGCTTCATAAACTCCTTTCCTAATTAGTTAAATGCATGGAAAGCCATGCTTACCTTTCTTTCTTTTTTTCTTTATTTCTATTTTTTAATATATTTTTATTTTACAATTAATTTAATTTTACATATCAGCCACAGATTCCCCTGTCCTCCCTCCTCCCAGCCCCCAGCCTTCCCCTCAAATCCACCCCCCATTCCCACCTCCTCCAAGGCAAGGTCTCCCCTGGGGATTCAGCCCAGCCTGGTAGATTCAGTTGAGGCAGGTCCAGTCCCCTCCTCCCTGCACCAAGGCTGAGCAAAGTGTCTCAGTATAGTCCCTAGGTTCCAAAAAGCCAGCTAATGCACCAAGGACAGGTCCTGGTCCCACTGCCTGGGGGCCTCCTAAATAGTTCAAGCTCATCAACTGTCTCACTTACACAGAGGTCCTGGTCCAGTTCCATGGGGGCTCCTCAGCTATTAGTTCACAGTTCATGTGTTTCTGCTAGTTTGGATATTTGTCCCTGTGCTTTTTTTCCGAACATGGTCTCAATATCTCTCGCTCATAGAATCCCTGATGATGTAAGGCATTAAACCTGGAAGAGTGAGCACAGGATCCTAACAGTTTGTCTGTGTGTTTGTTGTTTAAAAAGTGGAATATGGTGATGAGTTAATACTTTTTTCTAGGTTTAAAGGTAGTATATTGTCCATAAAGCTTGAATTTGGGTGCATTAATGTTTTATGTTAACTATTGTCAATGAACAAAATAAGTAAAATTTAAAGTTGCATGTACTACATCATTTTTTTAGTGATTTTTAAAGGAAACAATCTAATCCTAGCCAAAAGACAAATGGGTAAAACCTCTACAGACTTTACACACAAAAAAAGTGATATACTAATTCACACAGTTTTGACAAGAAAATATCCTTGCCCATTAGGTTATGTATTACATTTAACAGAGTAAACATGTATGAAATCAACTTCTACATCATTGAATAATGATTTCTTATTTTAAAATGGAAGTAGTTGTATTTTCCTGTATTATTTAAATATAATCATTAAGAAACCAACCTGAGATGCGTCTTTCTGTTCTCATCAGTAGTATGTAAATTTATATAGATGACATATTTTCTCCCAGTGACTGTAGGGACTTCAAACTGATAAGACTCTGCCTTGACCCCTATGTGTTATTCATTAATGTTTAATTAGATTACTGGCTTGGAATTTCTTCCTGAAAACACTACAACAAGTTTAGCAAAGGTTGACATTTTATTTATTTTACCTTTGTTAACTGACTTAATTAGCATCATTGATACTCCTATCTCAGATCCAAAAGCATAGATACATAGTGTAATATCTTGGTACAAACACACAGTAGCATATTTTTCAACATTCTTAATTTTGCAGTGGTCTCTCAAGGTAGTAAAATCATTTTTCATAAAGACAGGATGTAGTATGTATATAAATAATATATTTTTATCCTGTTTTATATAAAATAATGAAGTATATTTTGTTGTGGGTGGACAAATAGGCCATATAATTTTATTTACTTTTTAGTTATTCCAGAAACAAAAATGAAGAAAGAGATAAGATACAGAAAGATAGCTACATCTCTCACCCTGCCAACATAGTCTCTGGTATGATTATGTTAGGATCATGCTCACAGCTAGTCACTGGTGGATATAAAAGAAAGACAGGGTTGAGAGAAGCAGTGAGGAGAGCATGAGCATGTCTAAGGCAAACCTGAACATTGATGGATCCAGAAGTCTATTTGCTAGCTTATATTGTAGTCATAAAAATCCTAAGGTAGTGTCACCAAACAGAATTTCAAATGCTTGAATTTAGAGATATAATGCTTATAGCCAGATCATCCTGTTGAATGTACAGTTAACATTTCATACTTATTTATTTTACAGCCACTTCACATAAAATTGGGGACCTCATAAAGCTCAAGTTGGTTTTTAAAGCTGCAAGAGAAAGAGAGGTCAGTTGCATGGAATCAGCAAATTCAATCCATACATTTCAATACACGTCGAATAATACCTTTAGCCATGTTGTTGACTTAATATTTAAGGCTGTGCATATAAAGTAAGATATACCAGCTACTTCAAACTGAGCAACAAAATATTTCTCACAGTCAAAAAGTCAGAAGTCAAAAACCAGTCAGTGCCAGATTTGGTTATGTTTAGATCTTACTATCTGGTTTAGAGAGCTGGATTTTCATTGTCTTTACACAACAAAAAGGCAGGAAGATGGCCAGCTATGGTTTATGAGGAAAAGGTTCAGTTTCTAAAGGCTCTACACTTATCATTTATTATTTCTCAAAGATTTCAGCTCCCAATATCATCATTTTGAGGGTTAGAATTTCGAGCTATAAGGAAGCAAGCCATGGTCATATTCACATGTTGTGGGAAGATTTACAGCTGGTTGAGAAAACATTGCAGAGGTAGAAACTCATAAAGCCTTCTCTCTAAAGGAAGAATCCTTCATAGTCACTTTTCTTCCTGGTGTCCTATTCACTGCATCATGTTACTACAGGGAAAGCAATGGGCACTGCCTGGACTGGCAGGAAGAAAGCCTGAGACAGTCCATGGTATTTAGCTTCACTGATGAGTAGACAATTATCAACACACTTGTGTCTTGGGCCCATCAAATGTGCTGTGACTTTATCCAAGAAAGTCCTTAAGCTCTCAAAAAATTGGAACAAGTTAAGGTGCAGAATAATATGCAAATATATGCTCATTTCTTCTAGCAAAATTAATCTTTAGTGTGTATTTCATTTCTTCTAGCAAAATTAATCTTTAGTGTGTATTCAACACCTATGTATCTAAGGTCATTTCATATATTATACTAAAAGCATGCATCTGTGTATATTTCTGTGTATGCATGTTTCATAATACACCCTCCAATAATTTTATCAACATCTAATATGTACAAAAAATGTTATGTTACCTAGTATCTCATTTTGTTATTTTTTTCAACATTCTTTGTCCAAAATATGATGTTAGAGTTTTGAATTGCAGGAATGAAACACTTAGACCTGGAGTAGAAAAATAATTAATATGGCAGTTTGGAAATACTTATGTAAGAAAAGAGTAAAATTAAATAAGAGCTTAAGGGAAAAGATACAATGAAGAGGAACCTATTACAAGGGATGAACATAGAGAAGAGGAAATGGGAACATTTCCTTAAAGAAATGCTACATAGTTGATGAAGGGAAGTTCCATCACATAGAAAGAAGCTGGAAGGTCATCACATAAGACCACTTCAATCTCGCAAGAGCTTTTATTTATTTATTTATTTATTTATTTATTTATTTATTTATTTATTTATTTATTTATTCATTTATTACAATCAGACTGCTTTTTCCGTTCCTTCATCTCCCCCCATTCTCCCCTGCCATCATCCCCCCTTTGCCCACCCTCCCATCCACTCCTCTTCCATTTCTGTTGAGAGGATGGCAAGCCTCCCATAGATATCAACCAAACATGGAATATCAAGTTGAAGACTTGTCTAGGCAACCCAGTATGAGGAAAAGATTCACAAAAGCTGGCAAAAGAGTCAGAGACAGCCTCTGCTCCTACTGTTAGGAGCCCCACAAGAAGACTGAGCTACACAACTGTAACATATATGCAAAGTGCCTAGGTCAGTCCCTTTCAGGCTTCCTGGTTGGAGGTTCAGTCGCTGTGAGGCCCAATGAGCCCAGGTTAGTTGAAGAGCTTTCATACAGGGACATTGGTCTCTGTTTTAAGTGTTGAAGATGACCAGATAATGAGTTGCAGCTATTTATGAATATAGAATTCCACTTTCAAAAATTTCCTCATACTGATACTATATGAAGTGCAATGATTTTACATTAAGAATGTCACTGATGGTAGAACCCCGGTCACTGATTTTAGCACCATAATCAGGGAAGACCTCTGAAGTTTCCAAATTCCATTGAACTGTTTGTCCCAATCTCTATCTAGCTGTTGTCAAAACTTCAATCTATAATATACTCATCTTTTAAACATGCACACTTTTAACTGTCCAGTCAACAAAACCTTTCTCCTGCACAATGAATTTAAGTAATTTCCTGTAGAAGACACCCTGTACTTTATTTACTTAAGGATTATTTTGAAGTGCTTTATAAATTTTTAAAGTTCAATTGAAGTCTGTTACTTCCACAGAATACAAATTTATTAGAAAATTAACTATTGAATTTGCCTTGAAACATGAGATATATAGTAGGTAAAGTGAAATATTCATTAAGGAGGATAATCAAAACTATGATGAAACAAGTAATTCATCAATTAAAATAATGAGGAAATTTTATAGTCATGAGTGCTATGCATTAGTGTTAATATTCTGACTGGCCCCTTGATATCCCCCTACATCCTGATGTAAAAGCCTCATTTTAAGGAAATACTCCTACCCTTCTTCTTCTCTCTCTCTCTCTCTCTCTTCTGCCTTTTCATTCCACAAGATGTAAACCCTTGCCCCCCCTCTCTGTCTTCCTCTCTCTCCTTCTCTCTTCTCCCCCTCTTTCCTCTCTTTCTGTCTTTCTAATAAACTCTCTCCACATGGACGCAGTGCCTGAGTGTGAGTGACTGTGTCTCCTGTGAGTGACTGTGTCCTGTGGGCTGCTGCATCTGCCCAGCATACCAGCATGGTTCCCTGCACCCATGGAGTACTCTGACCCTGCCAGCTGGGGATTTCCCATGCATGCATAATTCATAACAGTTAATATTAAACATACATTGAAACATGCCATATTTTGAGGTCTGCTCTATTTATTGCATTTTGTTGTTAGAACAAATACACATTTTTCTGATTTAAACTGAAAATTACAGCTTTATTCTATGTCATCATTATATTTCCCAGACAAAAAAGCATTATTTATAAGTAAACATGCACGTGTAATACAATTGTTTAGGAGCACGTTTTTATTTTCAGTTTTTTCAGGGCCTCCTTCACATCCCTGTTCCTCAGGCTGTAAATCAGAGGGTTCAGCATGGGGATCACAAGAGTGTAAAACAGAGAGGTTATTTTGTCTTGATCCAGGGAATAGGAAGAACTTGGCCGAAAATACATGAAGAGTACAGTTCCTTGGAAAATGGCAACCGTGGTTAGATGGGAGGTGCAGGTGGAGAAAGCTTTGAACCTCCCCTCAGCAGAGCGGATCTTCAGGACTGATAAAATGATGTAACAATAAGAGACCAGGACTCCTGAGACGGTGCTCAGTTCAATGAAACCAAAAACAGTAAATAAGGCCAGTTCATTGACTTGTATGTCTGAGCAGGAGAGGAGGTAGAGTGGAGGCAAATCACAAAAGAAGTGATTGATCTCATTGGACCCACAAAAACATAAACGGAATGCCAAGGTTGTGTGTATTAAACCATCTGTTGTTGCCACCAGGTAAACCCCAGCCATGAGCATGGAACACACCATGCCAGACATGTTCACTGTGTAGAGCAAGGGGTTGCTGATGGCCTGGTACCTATCAAAGGCCATCACTGCCAGCAGAAGACACTCAGAATCCGCAAAGACACAGAATGTCAAGAACTGCAGAGCACAACCAACCATGGGAATTGACTTCTCCTCAGCCAAGAGATCCGCCAGCATCTTGGGTCCAATTGCTGTGGAATAGCAGAGGTCACAGAAAGAGAGGTTGCTGAGGAAAAAGTACATGGGTGTGTGGAGCTGAGAGTCCACTCTAATCAAAATGATCATCCCAAGATTGGCCAGAAGAGTAATAAGATAAACAAGTAGGAATGTGGTGAACAGGGCTACATTTGTGCCAGGGTTATTGGTAATTCCCAAGAAAATGAATTCATCCACAGAGGAACAATTTCCCCTATCCATTCTTCTTTCTTCTTGTGTAAATTTTAAAAGATATTTTCAAAATTGGTAGATGTATTCTTAGTCATCTATAAAAAGGAAAATAATTCATTCTCTGAATTTTGTTCCCTGAGAAATCTACCCAGTTACCTTTTACTTTGTAAGTGGATCTTTATGATAGTGATCATAATAAAACCTATATGATAGTCTTAGGGCTAATTTGTCATGAGGTGTAACATCCAGATACCACTGTGAAATATGTAACTTCTTATATTTTCAACATTTTAGAATCTCTCTTCCCTTTTGCAAATATATTTTGATTTACTAAAACTTACTTAATCTTCAACATAGGTGGACAAAACAGCAATCATAGAGATACAAGGCTATAAAATAAAATGTTAGATTTTTTTCATAATTTAAAACATCCACCTGAACAAAATATTAATTATAAGTATCCAGATTCTCCAAATTCTGAAATAAACTTTTTTCAGTTCAAAAAGCAATGAAAGTTTATGTCACTGGTTGGTGAAAATTAAAATTATTTTATTCTGATGTTATGTAGCCTATAACATCCAATAACAAAGGAAACAAATCAGATTTTCAATGAAGAATATGTTTTATTTTCACTTGTTTATGTTTGCTGCAAAGAATGATCTAGACAGAGACTATTAGAATCCGATCACTCAGAGAGAAATATTAAAAGCAAATTGGAAAATCTATAACTTAATACACTTATATTTGCTTTATGTCAAGTTCTTAAATAAAAAATTGTATTTTGAATTTGAAAAGAGAATAAGGAAATATGAAATTTCCAGAGCTGTATATGCTTGTCTTTTGGTATGAGATACATTTGCACACTTAAATTTAGACCCTTAAATGAAATATGGGGAGTGGGAAACAGGAATGGATATACATTGAATACTGTTTTTATTTTTTTTGGCTCAATAAGTATTATTTATGGCTTACATAGTATTGAAGTGAATTTGAATTATCCCATTTTTATTTATAAAGTGGTACTTTCATAACCTGTTAAAAAAAAAGGAATCATTAACAAAGAACACCAGCAAAAACTTCAATCAATGTGCATATCTTCATGACGGTCAAATAAGCAAAGGGTTTTTATGAACCTAGATTAAGATACATTTAAAAAATATTACTTTGAAAATGTTAAAAATTTTGTTTAAAGTCTTCTAGTTTTGAGAAAAAACTTTCATCTATTCATTATACTTCAAAATGTGTTAATACAAATAAACAGAGAGAAATTGATTCATGGATGCAGCTCTTGTTGTTTTCCAAAGTAGATCAATAATTTTAACCTTGTGCTTTTAAATGTTGAAGCCCAGGAACTTACCTGAGGTGAACAGTTCAATGGTGTGTGAATATTAGGCAGCTGGTGCTCTTTCGTGCCAGTGAAAATTTGGGGTCTATATCTCTGAAGCACCATCCCTAGGGCTTTGGTGTAATGAACACATTTAATTTATTATGTATCTGGCTCTGTATATCCCTTGTGAATGCATGAACATCATAGGCAAAGCTTAAGCTCAAGTCTTGATGACAGTCATCCTGCTGATCTATGTCAGGATAGAAACTGAAAATTAATTTTATACTCTAAAATATAATTGATGTAAGTGTAATATGCACTATAAAATTTTATCTGTATTCCAAACTGAAATTAACTAAAATGTTTTCATATTTAAACATTATTAACAATCTTCCTGTATTTATTTCATTTTTGAACCATTATCTTAAATCTTTTATTGGATTATTTCTAACTTTCAGTGATGCAATTTTGAGATGTAATTCATATACAATGAAATTCATACAGTTTTGAAAATAAGCACTAGTTTGGTTATTCCATTACTTTAATTCTATTTTAACTTCTCTGTATTTCCAGAACATTCATTACTTCATATGAAATATACAATGCAATTTATTATTTACCTTCAGTCTCTAGAATGCTGTAAAACACTTTCTGATTCTTTGGAATTTATTTGTTTATATTTTTATATAAACTATATATTATACATTTACTTGTATATGACTTATATTGTTTATTTGTTTATAATATCAGACATAAAGAGTATTATATTACACAAGGCCTTTGCTGTTAGTCTTTCAAGTACTGTGGCTGAAAAACTACTGGATCCTTCAAACTTCTGTTGGTAGACTATCTTGTTTGAGTATCTCTAAGTCATTCTAATAAATCCCATTTATATATACATGTATATATGTTCTGTGCATTTTTACTCTAAAGAACCCTGACTAATGCTGGGAAGGTAGTCAGTACAGAAGGAAAAGGAGGGTGATGAATAAATAGCACTAAGGATAAATGAAAACTGATAAAGAATCTTATTTTGTAGTCAGCCAATTTTACATACAATGTATAATATGTATGGAATATATGTATACAAGACATGAGAAAACTCTATTTGAGTTACTGATCAGGAGAGTCTAGGAGGCTCCCAAGAAATATAGGTTGTTGCTATTGACTTTGGTTTCCTCTAAAGGTTTGAGATAAGTCTTTGTTGCTGAATACATGGCAAACTTAAGATTTAAGACTTAGAAGACTACAGGTGGATATGACCTAAATGCCTTCCTGAAGAGGAGGAGATAGCATTTCATATTACCATAATCGGCTATGTAATCTGCCAAGGAACAAAAGCAGTCAAAAGTCCTGCCTAGCTGAGAGGCCTATTTACCACGACAATGACCAGCATAGCACTGCAAGGGTGCAGTAGCTGCACCTGTTTCTCAGCGTTAACCGGCAGCTGTCCTCTCAGCACTAGGGAAATTGTGCCTTGATGTGGAAACCTATCAACCACTCAAGCTTAGTGGGTCGGGGGTCTCAGAGGAGAAGCTACTAGCGCCAGTTTCCTATAATAGTAATATTATTAACTGCATTCTCAATGCCAATGCTCACACTAACAGTTGAGTGTAGCTCTTCCCTCTCATTAATGAAGCAGCATTTGTATCAGAAAAAGACAGTTACAGAAGCCGCAAATAATGAAAATGCATAGGACAAATGACTGGGACAGTACCCTGACCCTGTGGATACATCAGCAACACAGCCGCAACATCTAAGGCTCAAGAAACATACTGAAAAGTGAAATGACAAAAATAGTAAGAGAAGATGAGGGAATTGTGAGAAGATTATGTCTTCCAGATATGACAGGGGAGCTATACCCACGAAATCTCAACAATGTAGTTGCTTAAATGACCTAAATAATGACAATACTATTTGGCATATCATATCAAATGGGGGAAATCTCACTGGGCCACAACTCTAGTTGAAGAGCTACATACAGGCAATAAAAGACTACCAAGAGAAGGCTAATCAGTCTTCCCTAGAGATAAGCCTCCTACACATTTGTCCAATCACAAGTGGTCAGCCACAAATTATGCAGAGAATCAACATTAAATTGATGCATCAGGTTGCATCTATTTATCTATTTGCAAATATATAACTAAAGATGAAGATACCATGAATTTGAAAGGGAACCGGGGATGTGTAGTTGTTCTTTTTTTTTTTAACTCTTTGGGGGCCCTCCACCCAGCTCCCAAATAAATATGTGGAGACTTATTCTTACTTACAAATGTCCAGCCTTAGTTTGGCTTATTTACAACCAGCTTTTCTTAAATTATTCCATCTACCTTTTGCCTCTAGGCTTTTTACCTTTCTCTATTCTATGTACCTCTCTTTCCTTCTTACTCTGTGGCTGGCCGTGTGGCTGGGTAGTTGGCCCCTAGTGTTCTCCTCTCCTTTCTCTCCTCTCTCTTCTCTCTTCTTTTGAGCCTAGATTTCTCCTCCTATATATTCTCTTTGCCTGGCAGCCCCACCTATTTCTTTCTCCTGCCTAGATATTGGCTGTTCAACTCTTTATTAGATGAATCAGATGTTTTAGACAGGCAAAGTAACACAGCTATACAGAGCTAAACAAATGCAGCAGCAAAGAAAGCAACACATCTTTGTATCATTAAACAAATATTCCACAGCATAAATAAATATAACACATCTTAAAATAATATTCCATGACATGGCTGGACAATGATACAATTCTATTTTAATTAAGCAAAGATAATAAACATGAAAAAATGAAATTAGTGAAAAATAAAAATAAGATGAAAGAAGTAAGCATCCTGATAGGAATAATCAAAGTTTTAAGCAAAAACTATATTAATACAAATAAATATTAACACAAGGGAAAATTCATGACATCCATAGTGATTAAGAAAATTCAAGGTCTATTTAATGTGAGTATGATGGTACTATTATTCTGATCATTGTCCTATTTTATTTATTATAATGATTTTTTATCATGACAGTTAGGGTATTCAGCCATCCGATCACCAGTGTAGGTCAGCTCAGGCACCCTCTGGACCATTGCCAGTAGTCTATGGTGGAGTCATCTTTGTGGATTCCTGGGGACCTCCCTAGCACTCTGCTTCTCCCTATTCCCATGGTGTCTTCAGTTATCATGGTATCTCTTTCCTTGTTCTCCCACTCTGTTCCTGATCCAGCTCAAACTTCCCACTCCCCTAAGCTCTCTTTCCCCCAACCCTTGCCCTCCATTACCCCCCTCACCCCCAGTTTGCTCCTGTAGATCTCATCCATTTCTCCATTGCTGGGCAATCCCTGTGCCTTTCCTAGGGTTCTCCTTACTAACTTGCCCCCCTGGAGCTGTGGGTTGCAGTCTGGTTATCCTTTGCTTTACATCTAGTATCCACTTATGAGTGAGTACATACCATGTTTGTCTTTCTGAGTCTGGGTTACCTCACTGAGGATGATATTTTCTAGTTCCATCCATTTGCCTGCAAACTTCACAATGTCATTGTTTTTCTCTGCTGAGTAGTACTCCATTGTGTCTATGTACCACATTTTCTTTATCCATTCTTCAGGTGATCAGATGGCCAAACACCCTAACTGTCATGATAGAACCGTCATCCAGTGACTGATGGAAGCAGATGCAGAAATTCATGGCCAGGTCCCAGGCAGAGCTCCAGGAGTCATCGAGAGAGAGAGGAGGGATTCTATGAGCAAGAGAGATTGAGACCATGATTGGAAAAAGTACAGAGACAACTAGCCAAACTAGTAGAAACACATGAACTGTGGACCAATAGCTGAGGATCCCCCATGGTACTTGACTAGGCCCTCTGGATAAGTGAGACAGTTGTTTAGCTTGAACTGTTTAGGGGACCCCTAGGCAATGGAACCAGGACTTGTCCCTAATGCATGAGCTGGCCTTTTGGAACCTAGTGCCTATGGTGAGATACTTTGCACAGCCTTGGTGCAGGGAGGAGGGGCTTGGACCTGCCTCTACTGAAAGAATCAGGCTCTGCTGACTCCTCATGGGAGACCTTGCCTGGAGGAGGTGGGAATGGGGGGGTAGGTTGGGGGGAAGGCTGGGGGTGGGAGGAGGGAGGACAGGGGAATCTGAGGCTGATATGTAAAATGAATAGAAAATCTCTTAATAAAAAAATTTTAAAAAACAAAAAAATGATTTTTTACAATAGAACAATTAGATATTTTATTAACAATGTTTCTAAACTTTTGCATTCCATGTTATTATATTAAACTTGATTATATCAATATTTTCTCATGTTAAAAAAAAGAAAACCAGAAGGTAAATCCAAACTCATATATTGTGATGTACTGCACAATAAACCCTGTCAAAGGCTAGGTGGTGGTGGCCCATATCTTTAATCCCATCACTTGGAAGGCAGAGGCAGGCATATCTCTATGATTTAGAGGCCAGATTAGTTTGCCATGAATTTGAAAGAGCCAGAGTGAGTTCCAAGAATGTCAGGACTACACGAAATAACTCTGTCTTGAAACAAAGAAAACAGAAAAAAAAGAAAAACCCAGCAAAATGTAAAACCTATATAGTAATACCAACAGCTAATAAGAAGTTTTAGAACCTTAATTTTTTCATTTATTTTTTATTTTTGTACCTTTTATTAAACATAGATTCTCCATAAAAGTTGATAATTGTTCATTCAAGTTCTGTAAAGAATCAAGTTATAATTTTGATAGGTATTTCATTGAATCCCTAGAGTGGTTTTGGTAAGATTGCCATTTTTTCTGTGTTAATCCTGCCAACCCATGAGTATAGGGAATATTTTCATCTTCTGATATCCTTTTTAGGTTCTTTCTTCCAATACTTAAAGATTTTTATCATGCAAGTCTTTCGCTTGCTTGGTTAGAGTTAACCCAAGACATATTATTTGACTCTATTGTGAAAGTTTTTGTTTCCCTGATTTCTTTCTCCTTTTGTTGTTTATATATAGGAAAGCTGTTGATTTTTTTGAGCTAATATATCATCCAGCCACTTGCTGAAAGTGTTTATCAGCTATAGGAGTTCCCTGATCAAATTTTTAGGATAACTTATGTATACTATAATATCCATCTACAAGTAACAACACTCTGACTTCTTTTTTTCCAGTTTTTTGTTTTTTTTTTTTTTTTTTTGTTTTTTTCGAGACAGGGTTTTTCTGTGTAGCTTTGCACCTTTCCTGGAACTCACTTGGTAGCCCAGGCTGGCCTCGAACTCACAGAGATCCACCTGCCTCTGCCTCCCAAGTGCTGGGATTAAAGGCGTGCACCACCAATGCCCGGCTCCAGTTTTTATCTTCTTGATATCTCTGAGTTGCTTTACTGCTCTAGCTAAGACTTCAAGTACTATATTGAATAAATATGAAGAAGTTGGAAAACTTAGTCCTGTTCCTGATTTTAGTGGAAATGTTTTGAGTTTCTCTCCTTTTAGTTTGATGTTGACTATAGGCTTTCTGTAAATTGCTACATATCTCCCTTGTATCTCTAACCTCTCCAGGACTTTTATCATGAAGGGGTTTTAGATATTGTCAAAGGTCTCTTCTGATTCTAATGAGATGGTCATGTATTTTTTTCTTTTTTCATTTTGTTCATATGGTAGAATACATTTATTTATTTTTGTATATTGAACCATCCCTGCATCTTTGAGATGAAGTCTATTTGATCATGGTCAATGACATTTTAATGTGTCCATGGATTTGGTTTATAAGTATTTTATTTAGCATTTTTGCATTTATGTTCACAGGGAAAATTGGTCTGTAATTCTCTTTCTGTTTTGGGTCTTATGTGGTTTGAGTATCAGGGTAACTGTAGCTTCATAGAGTGAATTGGGCGATATTCTATTTTGTGGGATAATCATAGAAATGTTGGCTTTATTTCTTAGAAAGTCTGTTATAAATATGCAGTAAAACAATCTGGTCCTGAGCATTTTTAGGGGTAGGTACTTAGTGCTATGAACTTGTCTCTTATATATGCCTTCACTGTGTCCCATGACTTTGGGTATGTTGTATTTTCATTTTAATTCAGTTCTAGAAAGTATTTAAATTATTTCTAAATTTCTGTCTTAGACCTATTTTTCATTCAGTAGTAAGTTTTTCAGTTTCCATAAATATGTAAACTTTTTCATATTTCTGTGGTATTGATTTCATCTTTAATCCATGGTGGTCAGACAGGATTCATGGTACTATATGAAACTTATCTCTTTTGAGAATGGGTCCTGTTTTCATATCCATTCTATTAGACTGTGTCTTTTTATTAGGAAATCATGACTGTTGATGTTGAAAGATATCAATAAGATATATTTGTTGATTCCTGTTATTTTGTTCCTGTGGTGTATGTGTGTGTGTGTGTGTGTGTGTGTGTGTGTACATGTGTTCATATACACTCACTTATGTCTCTCAAATCTACTCCCTCACCTATACCTACTCAAATTTCCATGTTCCCCCTTAAAAAAAAAAAGATGAATTTCTGCTGCCTATATATTCTTGGATATATGACCTTTACCAGAACATGGTCATTCTACCAGACCCTGCAAACTTAATGAATAGCAAATCTCTCTCTCCCAGAATATGGGCATGTACTAAATTTTTTTCAAAATAATTTACAAAGCTAAGACAAGTGGAAGGGCTTTGCAAGGAGACTCATTTTCATCAGTAGTGCAATGAAAGTCTTTTGAACAAAATTTGTTACAAAGTGAAGATTGCATGCTTTCAAGCTAACAAAATGGATAAATTGGATTTATGACTTAAATAAGGTTGAGAAAAATGAAAGAGGTTTAAGTATAACTACCAAGAAAAATTTCAGTGCATGAAGCTCAAAAAACATAAACATTATGACTTATTGAAATAAACTTGTGAGATTTTATGCAACAATAAACATTATTTTCTCATTGATTCAACAACTAAATAGGCAGCTACTGTTGTTCATTGATGATTTGACAACCTAGGAAAAGTAAGTGATCAATGGCACAATTGAAAAATTCAAACTCCTGGGAAACTTTGTTATAAGGGAAGACAGAATCAAATAGAATCTTTTAATACTCAGAAAATCAAAAGCAAGAGACATGATCCTCCCCAGGAAAGAGCACACCAATAATCTGTTGCCAAGTGGCAAATGCTCTCCCTGAAAAAAATAAAGATAAGTACATTACACAAACTGAAAATATGTTTGGGGATATATATATATATATATATATATATATACATATATATGTGTGTGTGTGTGTGTGTATGTATATCCATTTATGTGTGCAATGACAATTAGTGGAAACAGGTCTTGGATTTGAAGCAGAGTGG
This sequence comes from Peromyscus nudipes, assembly GCA_902168325.1. NCBI lineage: Eukaryota > Metazoa > Chordata > Mammalia > Rodentia > Cricetidae > Peromyscus > Peromyscus nudipes. Next base: position 48,611 of record CABHPH010127279.1, read on the forward strand.
GGAGTGGTGCATGGGAGGGTTTGGAGTTAGGAATGGCAATGGAAAAAGGAGTTATAATCTCAAAATTAAAAACAACAAAATGAAATGAGAGATGTACATGGGTGATAGCTAGCATTTCCACATGTGCTTCCTTATAGAGTATTTTAGTAAAACAAATCTATGTCATTAATTTACAACAAATCCAACACTAATTATCTGTTTTATAGATTTTTCCAAGTTAAAGGTAAGGGTTAAATTTGAAGACAAATGTGGATTCAGCAAAAGAGCCTAAAGAAAACTTCAGGGGTATCACAGGTATAGAGTTCTGAGGAGAGATTTTCTTCTTCATTCTTATTTCCCTAGGGCTAATTGTGGAAATTTTGAAATGTCTTTTCTTTAACTGCTCAATGGAAGTGAATCAGAGTACAGAACATTTGCATGAAGCTATAGAAAATCAGGATGCCACAATTCAAAATCCAATCCAGGATTGAAAACATAATTACATATTTGCTAAACACTAATATTTCATTGATAGTGTACATGAAAAAGATGTTTATTTAGGTTATGAATTAATACATATTAAATTAAACATTAGCTCTACCAGTATTATATGGAGTGAGAGTGCAGCTTTGAGCTGATGAGTCTCTTGACTGCCTCCTTCACATCCTTGTTCCTTAGGCTGTAGATGAGGGGGTTCAGCATGGGGATCAGGACAGTATAGAGCACAGTTGCCACTTTAACCAGGAGCCGTGAGCTGTTTGCATTGGGCACACAGTACAGAAGGAGGATGATTCCATGAAAGATGCTAATGGCAGTCAGATGAGAAGTGCAGGTAGAGAAAGCTTTTTGGAGTCCACCTTTAGCAGGCATTTTGATGATAGTAATGACTATGAAGACATAGGAGGCCATGGTGATAAGAAGGCTACTACCTTCACTTAATATAGAAATGACTAAGCATGCCATCTGGCTGAAGGAGGAGTCAGAACAGGATACAGAGATGATGGCAGAGTACTCACAGCCAAAGTGATCGATGATGCCAGGTCCACAGTAAGATAGCTCTGAGAGAGTGTATGTGAGTATCACAGCACACAGACCACCCCACATATAGCTTCCAGCTACTAGGAGAGCACACAGTTGATGAGACATAGCCACAGTGTAGAGCAAGGGGTTGCAAACAGCCACAAACCTGTCATAGGCCATCACTGCTAACATGAACATCTCTGTAATCACACATGCACAGCCAAAGAAAAACTGAGCCATGCAACCTTTTAAAGAGATAGTTCTCTGTTCTACAACCAAGATCTCCAGTAATTTTGGTGTAAATACACTAGAATAACATATATCCAAAAATGAAAGATGGCTCAGAAAAAAGTACATGGGTGTGTGAAGCTTAGGATTGATCCTTCTGACCACAATTATGCCAGCGTTGCCTACCAGAGTGACTGTATATATGGCTATGATCATAAGGAAGAGTGGTGGCTGGAGGTGTGGGTATTCTGAGAAGCCCACAAGAATAAATGTGGTCACAGAACTCTGGTTTATCATTGCATGTGCCATAAGTTACCAGCTACAAAAACAAAGAACAGGAAGAAAAAAGAAGAAATTTGATCAGTAGAACTTGACAGCTTAGATGACACTTGACATAAACAACAAAGAAAAAGATGATGGTCTTGAACTCAATAGTATTCCACTTCAGTTTATATTCTTTACTTCAAACTCTGTATGACTCTACAAGTTAGATCTGTTCTTTAGTCCTGTAACGTTCCCACCTGGAATAAAAATAATTCATCATATGAATTGCATATAAATTCCTCATGGTTGTTTCTCAGTTTTTGGAATGTTCCATGACAGAAGATAATTGCAAATGGGGCATTCAGCTGAATCAGAAAACCAATGAGATCAGTGCTTTCATGTTCTCATGCCTGAGAAGATTCCAGGAAAGTTAAATACATATAGTATACCAGGAAAATGAAATAATAGGAACTGATCATAAAAATGATTCATATAAAATTCACAATACTTTATAATAAAGGTGTTTTGTTTTGTTGTGTTGTGTTCACTTGTTTATTTTACTATCGATTCATCCTAGGGCCTTGTGAATGTTAGACAAGCATGAGACTATGTAGTTACACAACCTTCTTTTTGCTTTTTATAAAATTTTGGGACATTGTCTTACTTGGGTGTTTAAGCTGGCTGGCCTTAATCTTGTTAACTTCTCAATTTACGCCAGGATCAAAGCCACACGGATACAGTTTAAAACCAAGTGATTGTTAATGATTGTTATAGTCTTTACTCCCATCTTCATTAACAATATTGTCTCCCCATCTTTTTCTTGAAGCTCCTCTGCTAACACCTACAACCTCTTCAGTTTGTCTTTGACAATAATCATTACACCGGTCATCAAAATTAATTCCATATTCAAATGTGTAACATAGGAAGGCCTTTGTTAATATTGATGTTTACTATTAGTAGCAGTAGTAATATTTTCATTTGCTTTCTTAGACGAATTAAAAATCTATCTCATAGTGACAGAGCCTCTATACAATATTAATTTCATTGTTTTATAATTCTGTGTGTACATAGGGATTGGCCAGTTCCATCTCTTTCCTCCTCCAATTCTTCACATAGCTCCACCATTATTTTGTCCTCACACCTTCGGTGTTTTTTTTTTTTCAAACACATTATAATATTGCCCTGGGCTAGATATAAAAATCTGGATCCACAACACTAGGGAAAAACTGCCATATCCAAAAAAAAACATAAATTAGAGCATCTACTATGAATTTAATGACTTGTCATATAACTATTAAATGAGAACGTAAAGCTATTTGAACCCATTCATTTCACTGGTCTGCACTAAGAATTTTTAGATAAATTAGAGATTATAAGTTTATTGTTAAATTGTAAATCCAGATTCATTCTGACCTTAATTTCTAATCTGCACATTATTATCAATTTATATACTATTTTGTTGAGAATCTGAAACATACTTGCCTTAATTCATCACTCCCTGAATACATAGAATGCTTCAAAAGTAAAATTCTAGTTTCCATAAATTATACTAAACATTTGCGATTATATTATCTTACTACATACTATTGAAAGTTGGACAATGTGTTATTTTTTTTTTAAATCTCACTGTAGAAATTTAAGATGCACACACACATCATCATCATCCTCATCATTATCATTATTTCTTTGGTAAAAAACAAAGTAGGAGGTGAGCACAGTCCTGGATATTCAGGACCCAAAGACGCAGGAGTCTCAAGCAAGGGAATGAGTTGTAGGTTAGTTTGAGTTACAATGTAATACTTTGTCTCAATAAACTATAGGGAAATCTATGAGCACAGTAATTGAGATATAATGTTAATGAAATAATTTTATGAAAATAAAGTATTCTTTGTAACTAATTAAATTAAATACCTTACCTACCTCTGAGATTACTGCATGGAATAAATCTGCTTAACCAGTTTTTATAACATTCAAAGTAGAAAAAAATAAAAGCAGAGCTTCAAATAAGTATACCAACTCTTGTAAATTTATGACTAAGATTCACTTTTGAACGCTGATGCCTACTGATTTCTTATCCAGGATTCTGGGCTAAATCACCTGAAGTTCCCTAGGGCTTTCCTTCACCATCAGAGAAAACTAGGATCTTTCCAGTGTTTCAGTTTGTGGCTATGGTGGCATAAATCAGGATTAATGAATGTAACACGAATTCTAAAATGGTCTTATAATAAAAAAAAAATACCTGGTACCAGATATTGAGGTAAATGCTGAAAGATCAGAGAGACAAAGTAATAAGCCACTGCCATGTCTCACCTCACCAATTCCATAAAATCTCTGACTGAAATCCTCTGAGACCTCACCCGAAAGGCTCCAGCTGAAAAAGCCTCCAGGTGAAAGGGGTGCTTCTGCCCAAAAGCCTTTAGTTCCTGTCTCCTCATGCCTTATATACATTTTTCTGTCCAGTCATTGCTTCCTGGGATTAAAGGCGTGTGTGCTTCCAAGTACTGGGATTACAGGTATGTGCCACCACTGTCTGGCCTCTATGTTTAATCTAGTGGCTTGTTCTGTTCTCTGATGTTCAGGCAAATTTTGTTAGGGTACACAATATATCACTACAAATGAAAACTACACAGAAATGTGTGAATGCCCCTCAATCTCCATTTATTTCATTCCAATCAGTCATTTACAATGAAAAGTCCTTGCTAAGTTATTAAACCATAATCAAACTTTTACTTACATTTGATGTAACACTTTAATTAATTTTTACAATTTGTTATAAAATTTATGAAATTAAATGTTCCAACTGGATTTCTAAAAAAAAAATGAAGTACATGATCCAGGCATTTTTTTTTATTCTCAAGATTTAATCTTTTTAATCATGTAGAATAATCCTTAGTCTTCCTCTTAATTTTTGATATTATCTTTCAATCATGATTTTCCATATGGCTTCCAGGAAAAGAAGTTTTTCTACAGATATCACTTGCTCCCACTACTTTACTTTCCTTGCACCTATAGTTTCTTAATATCTAAAGTGCATTGTATATTTTACTCTGCTATGTATATATTCACATGTATGTTGATCTGCATGTAACTGAATTAATCAAATATCATGTTGTCACAACTTACATTTAACATTTAATTTTAAAGTCTTCATATTAATAACACAGCAATAAAAAATTGCTCAAACAAAGAACAACATTGATAGGAACAAGGGGCATAGAATTTAGCACCCTAACATATGCTATGTACTCCAGTGAGTCAATACCACTGTCTCAGCTCACATTTCTATCTACCATCCCTCAGTTTTTCAGGATTTTCATTTACCTTCTGGAAGATTCAAATGTGTCAAGAAACTCACCAAAAGCAAGATTTTCCTGATGTGTTTTTGAGATTATGTCATTTTCTTATTAATAAACATGAACAATATCCTTCAAAAGTAAAACATTTTAAGTTTCTCAAATAAAGACAGCAATTGATCCTTGTAAAATAAAATTAAATAAGGAGGTAACCATCAGAATATTTTGAAAGAAACATACAAATATCTTGAGGAAGACACAGGATTTTAATCTGTATTCAAGATGACATTATTTATTATGAACCAACTCCTTGACTTTGGGGAAATGCACCCTAGAGAATCCTCATTGTTGATTGTCTTGGACTACAAACATGTAACTAGAAGAAACTTCCTCTTTTGTTTTTAAAACACATACTTTTCCAGGCCATTATTGTGTTCTTTTTCAGGCCTCATAAACAAAGATTATCTCAACAGGATTTATACTTCTGAAAATCATAATTAACAATTGTATGAATATATGGATGCATCTAGTGCAATTCACCAAGAGTAGTAATACCAGCTAGGGTTTGTGTGCTTAGGACATTGTCCCATCATATGTACATATGGGACAGCATTACCTGAATGTAGTGGTTTATAAAAAAAGTTTGAAAGTAGTGTGTTTTAGGGTGCAATGGAAGGTAGATTTCATTTTATTTTCATTGTATACATGTATGAAATTCTCAGTTATAAAGAAAACTTTATATAAGATATCATAATTATTGATTCCGTGTGACAATGAGTCAAATATACTTGTCCAAAAAATAAAGACAATTACATTCAACAAAAACAATTAAAATTTTGTTTTAAAGAAAGGTGTCAAATGCTATCAATCATATAACAAATGGGAAAATGGATTTATTCATTATATGTATGCTTTACTACTACAACAAGTATATAAGGAGAAGAGAGATAATAATGTGGACCCATAAGAACATGTTTTTAAAAAGATATTTTATAATCTAGCAGGCTCTGAGGTTAGTCTATAAGCATATAAAACAATTCTAATTGTCATTGTTTTTACTTATTTTAAAGTCAAACTTATATCTTTATTTAAGATATGGATTCTGACCATAGTTGAAAGGATTTTGCTAGAAGATTAGAAGAAAATGCTAAATTATGTGGAGAAGAGAAGAATGCGATCTAAAATATGCTTTATATGCATGAAAATGACATAAAGAAACCTACTACTATGTAAAATATTTGCTTATAAAACATAAATGCAAATAGTTAATTTCAATATTGAAATTAGAATATATAAATGGCATTAAAAAGGAAAAATACATCCCTAATTATTCCCATATTATGCCTAAATTTTAGGAATCTTATCTTACATTCCCAAACACTAACAAATATATTTTGTTAAAGCATTACAACAGGCAATTTTACTTTTGATTTTGGAAATTTTCATGTCTATCTACATACTCAAATTTGGGCATTTGCAACCTTCAATCTACTCTCATCACCTGCCCATCTCCATTATTCTAATTTGCTTTTTAATAATGTTGTTAAACACTAACACAAACTAAGTTTGTCAAGGAAAGGGTTTGCTTGGCTTTCACTCCTTTTTCATCGTCCATCACTAAAGGCAAGGCCTAAACTAGAGAAGGAACCAGGAGGCAAGCACTGAAGCAGAGGCCAAGGGGAAAGGCTGCCTACTGGGATTCTCAGCCTGCTTTCTTATACAGATGAATACCACATGCCCAGGCGTGGCCTCACCCTCAGTGGGCTGGGCCCTCTCTCATCAATCATTAATCAAGAGATGATCTTTGGCCAGTCTAATGGAAATAGCTCTTCAAGTGAAGTTCTCCAAAACTGACTCTACTGTGTGACAAGTTGACAAAAACTAACCAGCACTCCTGCCGAAAACCTCAACAAACTCACACCTTGATTATCTTTTACTTGCTGAGCTTAATTACAGCTGATCACATTAGCATGAATGGATAAATATTTAGTGGATCATGGCAACTTAGTAGTTACACGGCTGAGAAAAATTACATACCTTCCCCTAGTACCAGTAACTGCCCATAAGCCACTTTCCCTCATGCGTAATGAAAGAGTGAAGGTTTAAATCTTGTGCTGGTCTTGTTCAAATAAACACTTATGTTTATAAGTGCAAATTCTACATTATGTCCAGAAGGCATGGATTCATACCATTCCTTCAAAACCTCTCATATAATTTCTGACTCTTCTTCCACAAAGTTCCTTGAGGCTTAGAAGGGAAAGTGTTCTGTTAGTGATGACTAGTCCACAGTTACATTCTATACAGTTACACCAGCATCGAGTTTCTTCAATTATTGTTGCCCACGACAAAAAGACTCTTCACTTATAAAGGCTGAGAGGAGATCTGCACTAGTCTACGGATAGGGTATTCAACAGGAATGTGACATCATGTCTATTCAGCAAAAAACAACAGT
>CABHPH010127281.1:0-24226 GCA_902168325.1 Peromyscus nudipes
AGTGTGGCACAGATCTCTACAGCTGGAGTGTGGCATAGATCTCTACAGCTGGAGTGTGCCAGAGAAGATGATCACTACAATTGGAGTGTGGCATAGGTCTGGTTGTAATAATGAAGGCCTGAGTTAGGTGGGCTCATTATGAAGGACTGTGTTGTAAATCATGCTTGGAAAGATCATTGTGGTTGTGTTAAGGACAAAACAGAGGGCAGAAAGATAGGAACTAGAAAGACAGATTGTGTGCTGACGTCAAGGGAAATGATGCTGGTGGCTTAATGTCTGAGTGATACTGGGATGCTGCTGAGTAGCTCGGACACAGAGGGCGAGGAGGGCCGTGTCCACAATGATTCCAGGACCCTGGCCTGAGCAGTGACTGTGACAGGAAGCCTGAAAGGCTGAGACCCGGGAATGGAAGAGTGTTGGTTCAGTCTTAACCATGCTGAACTTTCAAAGCCTATGGACAGTCCTGGTTGGCTCAGGGATGATACATGGGCTTCTGGTCAAGGGTCAGGATTAGGAAAGGCAAACCAGTCACACAGCGAGCAAAATTTAAGGATGTTTTCAGGATCCCTTAAGTACAGGGTCAGCATATGAGACCCTGTCTCCTTAAATTCTATACCTTAGACAGCTTGCTTGCTTCTCCAGTCTCAGTCCTGTCGGGCAGGGGACAGCCTTTTTTTTTGGCAGGGGACAGTATTTTTTGACTGAAGTTACAAGTCTGGATACATAGGTGATAGAGTAGATACTTGCCATTGTTTAGCTTCCCAGTATTGATTTCTACTTCCTAATGGGACTCAGTTTCATTCTGGGGAAGTGTCTTACTCCATTGTGCGTCTTGATGGGACATTGTGAAACAGGTTCCTGCCTCTCATAAAAGATCCTGAAATGGCCCCAGAAGGACAAACTTTGGGTATTAGAGCATGAATTGCAACTAAATGGCTCAAACTAAATGAGACATTTGAAAAAGAAACTGAGCAAATGGCACCCTTTTAAATGTACTGGCTATCTCAGTCCCCTTAGCGGTAATTTTCCATGCTAATAGAAGTAACAGTGCACTCTATTAGGAGTGTAATAATTTGAGATGTGCATGTACTGCAGAAAGCATTGTTACTGCTCTTGAAATTGTTCGGGGTATGGGGTGAGCACTGGCTGGAGACACAAGGACCAGGTGGGAAGGGGCACAGTTAGAGTCTTAGAGGAATGTAGATGTCATCAGAAGTGGGCCAGAGGCACTGAAGGAAACCAGAGTCTTACTGACGTTGTGGAAAACTGCTGGAGGAAATCTCTTCTGAAATGAGTTGGAGGCTAGCTAGACTCCTGCAACAGGCTCTTCAACAAAAGGACCTCAATCAAACGGATGTTCATTTACCCTCACACAGCACTCTAGGAGTTTGCCATATGAAACACGTGGCTTCCATATCTAGGTTAAAAGAAATTATCAAGCCATTCTTTGACAAAGGGAAGAGCAAAAGAAAGCATGATAGCAGCCTTTCTCCTCTCTCCCTTCTCCTCTTCCTCCTCCTCTTTCCCCTTTGGAAAGTGACCTGAGATTGTCTTCACCTACTTCATTCATGGTCTATTCATAGTATGGCCACTCCTAGATGCAAGAATGCTGGGAAATCCAGTCTGTAGTGTGCATGGAAGACACAACTCTTACATTTGGGTCATGTGGAGAGATTCACTAATAAAAGAGAGAGAGGAAGAATAGATTTAAAGGGATGTAGTAACTAGGTTTCTTAAACCAATACATTCTATCTTTCCACTCAAGCTAAATGGAGTTGGGGTTTCAATTCTTTGTAATAAAAAGTCTCCTAAGGATCCAGGCAGGAGTCCTTGCTCTTCCTGCCATCTATCTCTCAGTGGTCTTTATGGGCAGTCTGGCTCTGTACTTGCTGGAATGTAGCTGAATTTAATTTGCTAAGCAAAGACCCAAGAAATACCCCAAACGACACTCTGTTGTAGCCACTGTTCTAAGTTACCAATGAACTGTAGCCTTCAGTCCACAATGTACCTCTTTCTTTTCTCTTTTAATCTCTGTGTTTGGGGTGAGCAGAATGAGGAGAGAGAGCAGTGTTCCCCACAAAGAGGTGCAGCGGTTGCTCGAGCTGCCGTTTGAGTCCTCTCCAATTTAAAGTTGTTGGTCTTTTCACACTGCCATAGGCGCCAGTGTAGTACGGAGGTCAGCGATGGTGTGAGAATTAACGGAGGCCTGGGAGGTCAGGGAAGATGAGGAATAGGTAGGTAATGGAGTGAGCATAGGTAATAAGAGGGCCAAGTACCCCCACTCGTGTGTGTGTGTGTGTGTGTGTGCGTGTGCGCGTGCGTGTGCGTGTGTGTGCGCGTATGTGTGTGTGTGCGCGTATGTGTGTGTGTGTGTGTGTGTGTGTGTAAGAAGGCAGCCAGAAGAAAGACAGATATTAAAGGACTGATGAGTCAGTTCAAACAGCCGTCAACATCCCATGACTGTACACACGCTCCTGACTCTGCTGACAGGAGCCTGTTTGCTGACTAGTATTCATTTGAATGTTGTCTCTGTAGACCCGAGCCTTTCTTGATTTGGAAAACATGGGGAAGCTGCTTGACAACATGGCTGCATCACCCAAGAATCTGGGCCTTAATGCGGGAAGTCCTCAAGGCCCAGGCTGACCTGTCAGGGCTGTGGAGGAGCTGCTGGGTAAGCAGAGGAAGGAACCTCGCAGTGCAGGGCGGTGAGCAGGGCAGCCGTATGGGGAGGCAGTGTGCAGGCAAGCTGGATTTCCAGGAAGGAAAGGCGGCCCTGCCCTCTACTTCTCAGGCTGCAGCAAGGTTGCCTTGTTGTCTCATGCCAGAGAAGGACCTCTCACAAGAATTCTATTGTCTGACCTTCAGGGACGAGAGCAAAGTTGTTCCTTCAGGGGGACAATGAAGACAGCCACAGCCAAGGACTCAGGGCGGAAGCAGGAAGTCCTTGAATGCTCTAAGAACTTAACACAGGGATTTTGGACAAGGGTTCAGGGAGCTACACTACAGGAAAGGCTGGGCCTGGGAGGAGGGCAAACCTAAGTCTGTCCTGTTCAATGCCCAACTCCATGTCCTTGCAGGCTATAGTTTCTGGCCAGAGAACTTCAATGGAAAAAAAAAATGAAATAAAGAGGAAAAGAAGAACATGGCTGCTCCTAGGCACCGTGGAGGAGAAAGTTTATTGTAGATAAAAAGGGGAGTATAGGTAGAGGCGGGGACAGGGACATCTGGGACAGTCCAGAGTGGACGTGACCAGACTGAGCTTGGCCATGTGGGGGGAGGAAAGGAGAGAGAAGAGAGTGGAACCAGGTGCAGCAGCCAGGAGGCCAACGCTACAAAAAGGGTGGGTAGCCAAAATGTCTGGATTATATATGGAAGAGCCTCTGGGGGAAGGGCAGCCCAGTCCCTGGGCTGGAGAGTTCAGGGTAGAGGGTGGAGTATGCCAGCCATACCCTATAACAGGCAGGGACTGAGGGATGCTGGGAGAACCTGGAGGCCAGGTTTGCTTTGATACATTAAATGTTAAAGAGGCACCTCGGCCATTTATCCAGGTTTGAAACTTAACAGAACTAGGAGAGTTCAGCCCCCTCTTCCACTCTGAAGGATGGCCTCTTCCTAGCCAGGCAGAGCTGCTCGCTCTTTCTAGAACAAAGTCCCATTGCCACCATCTCAGCTCCTGTCTAGTGTGTCATGTCCCCGTGAATGTCATCCTCCCCCTCCCCATGATCAAGTGTCATTGTTTTGAGAAGCCTTCCTTGATCATGCTAGGCAGTGACATGTGTCTGCTCTATATTGACGTCATACTACTTTTTCACGTGCACATCATCTTCCATTGCTTAGGTGCTCAGTAAATATGTGTTGATAAATGAAAAGTTCTGATGATTTTTAACTGCTACTTTTGGTAAAGGTTATCATTAAAAATTAAATATGGCCAAACGGTGAATGTTCCTGGATGAAATTAACAAGAGCTTTTGCTGAAATCTGTGTTTTAATTTTTGTGGCTGTTCTTCCTTCATAAAGTATGGTCACTGCATCTATTTGAGCGTGCGGCCAAATGACAAGGGAGAGGAATGTCCTGTCATTGTTTCTGTATGTACCCTTTAGCCTTCAGCTCTCTAGATCCCCATCTCTCAGCGAAGAGCTTGGGGACAGTTGCCCTTTAGGCTAGCTCCCCTGGAAAATGCCCTTGGTCCAGGCCTGCAACACCTACTTGGATCTTGGAGTATTTGCATTTAAAAGGGTCACAATTAGAGGCTAGGTGTCTTACTGGTTGGTGCAGAGCTCTCAGAGCCTAAGAGCAAAGGTCAGGGAGATCCTTTGTCCAGCTTCCTTAGAGAGCCCCTGCTCAGCTTTGCAGGAGGAAGCCTATCCCTCATCAAAACCTAAGCAAAGGAAGATGGGACTGGGGTGGGATGCAAATACACTGCTAAGCCAAAGAAGCCAGGCTGCTAGGCTGCATGCCATGCCACATGCTTCTCACGAAATGACATCTGTCCTAGCAGACACAAGATAAGGTCAGTAAAAACATCAGTGGCTGGCTGTGGTTGGGTGGGAGGGGTAAGAGACTAGAGTAAGGGGCAGTAAAACTATTCTAGATGACACTGTCATGACTGATGCCTCATACACAGCTGTCAAAATCTACGGAGTGCACAATACAAGGAACGAATCCTAATGTGAGGAATGGACTTTAGACAGGAAATCAATACCGGCTCAAGGTTAATTGTAACAAATGTGTTGCATTAATTGTAACAAATGTGTTGTATTGGGGAGCTATCATGTGGAGGGGGAGAGGTCATAGAGAATTCTGTAGCTTTTGGTAATTTTGTCAGTAACCCTGCTATTCCTCCAAAAGAAAAGCAATTTTATATAACATTTCATTTATATAAAAAAAACACTCCCCTGATCATGACTAACATTTATATTTATTTTATATATTTATAGCACGTGCCGTGCCACACACAGGTACTGGCCTGAGCACTTTGCACAATTAACACACTACAGAGATTCTCAAATCAAGCCCGTGATACAGCCACTGTCCCTGGTCTCACCCTAGAGACAGGAACGAAGCTCAGCCAGGCAGGCGAACTTTCCCACGCTGACACAGCACAGCAGCAGGGCCTGCTTTGGTCCCAGGTAGGTGGCCCCAGAGTTGACACCAGGTCAGAAGGCACTCTGCTATTGCTGGTCAGCTGTCTGTCACCTTGACAGATACCTGAGATAATGTATGCGGAGAATTCTGTTCTCCCTCACAGTCATGACCTTTTGGGTCACAGTCTGCTGGCTCGGCTGCTTTGAGTCTACAGTGAGGTAGCACCATGATGACAGGAACACACAGCACAGAAAAACCTCTCCCTTCATGGTCAAAGAGCAAAAGAATACAGAAGGGACTGGGTTCCACAGACCCTCGGGGGACATACCCCCAGTCACCGAAGTTCCTCTCACTAGGCCCCACCTCTCAGAGTTCTGTTGTCTCTCACATAGCACCATCATGGGGACTAAGACTTTCACATGGGCCTTTCATATAGTTTGTATATTTACAAACTATAGCATATTTGAATATGTACTACATTCACCCAGTCTTCCCTGTTCCTGGCCCCAAATGGACTCAGCCTTTCAGAATGGCCACAGGCTGGGACAGGAGGTGACCCTCCTCTGTACTCTTGTGACATTTAAGTCCTTCACCTCTGAAGAAACATCATTTGCACATGTTAAGTCATTGCCAAAGAAAGTTGTACACATTCTATTGAATCCCGGGAAGTAACTCAACCCCCAACACATGGCTTTCTACACAGGCTGCTGGGGGAACGATCAGTCTGCTGTGATGAGCTCTGCCCATGTCACCGCTGCTATTTCCAACTTCCTCTGTGATCACTGCATCTGCTTCATTACTTGTTCTCAGTGTTGAGCCTTCCACCGACTTCTGCTTGTTTCTCCCTTTCAGAAATGTACAAATGGTTGGATGAATGCTCTCGCTCGCCAGGCTTCCTCCAAACTCAGAGTGAAGACATTCTTCCTTCTGGGAGGGGGGTCTAATCCAAGCCAGGAATGAGAACTCTGAGACGCAAGAGGGTTCACTCACTCAGATGTCTTGAAGATGACTTCCCTCCAGCGAGGGTAAAGAAAGGGGTGGCACAATTCTGCTTCCCTTGGCCACGTTATTGGCAGTATACCATAGGACCAAAGGCATGGACCACCATCATTCCCCATTCAGTGTGATTCCCTTGATCAGAATCATCAAACTGGTGAGAGAATGGGTGTGGGTTCCATGCTTGACAAGAGGGCCCTTGGGAAGCTTTGCCTCCACTGGGCCTCTAGGGCTAGTGAGGGGCAGTCACCTCCCTCTGAGCACTGCGGTAGCCTGTCACAAAGTTGAGGAGGGTCTGAAAACTGTGCACATGGAAGGTGAAGAGGGGAAGGGGTGGCCTTCGAATCTCAAACCAGCTTCGAGATCAACTGTTTCCCCGTTCCCCTACTCCCCGTGGTGGCCCATTTTGAGTGAGGTCCTTCCAAGTCCTTCTTCTTCCCACTCTAACTCTTTGCCTTTTATGCAATCTCAACAGAAATGCCAATGTCTCCAAAGAACTACAAATTCTCCTGACAGGTTACAAGGTTGCCTACGAGTCTTCATAGGGTGCTGACCACCCCCCCTCTCCCCCGAAAAGCATTCATTACACTTAGAGGTAAGGAATTAGGTCACAGTTTGGCTTTCTCAGTCTATTGGCGGTTTAAGGGGTAAGAACGGCTCTATTTTTTTATCCTTCATTGCAGCACCCGGAATAGAGAAATACTTAAAATTTGCTGAATAAATGAACCGACTTCAGAGGACCACTCTAAAGTGAGTGTGAAGGGGGTGGCTATTCCATGCCTAGGCCAGAGCCACCTCGGGTAGGGCAGCAGAAACGGCCTGCGCTGATTGTTCAATTCTGCTCTCCAGGACTGTAATAAATAAAGAAGGATTCTCTGGGCTTAGACTGGGCTGCTCAAAACCTTAAGCCTTCAGTGGAGCGAAGCACTTTCCCCCAGGTTCATAACTGTCTGTGCTAATAGAGCTCAGGAGACCTTTGGATCAGAGTGAGGGCAGGGTGCAGGGAGACAGGGATCCAGCACTTACTCCCCTCTGAAGCACTTCCTTGTGGATGCACTGAGTCACAGTGAATGGCCAATTGAGCCACCAGCCAGCACATTAGAGAGAGGGTTGTCATGGACTCATATTACGTAGGATTAATATTAGGCATCTCTGCTCAGCCCAGTGAAAGGCTTCAAGTGTCCTTGGAATTCCAGCGACCTTTCTCCATCAATGAGAACATTGTTCTCTTGGCCCCATGGCTTAATTCATAGGAAATGCAGCACACTTCTCCTCGACACTGCCCACCACATCTAGGGTGGGGTCCTAGGGCCTGGCAGCACTGAGCTCAGGCCTTCGACACGTTGTCTCTCCCTTGCACAAAACCTCCCAGGCTTTGGGAGCTCCTGATTGTTATTTCCGGAATCTCTTTGCCATCTTTTCAGTGGTCTTAGCTGAGAATTAGGAGGCAGTTGCATGGGTTTTGGGAGCCTAGCAGGTCTTAAACCTGTCGTCAAGAGTGCTCCTCTGATTCCACTGCGTGAAGCTCCTGATTCAAAACCACCTAGACTGTGGGCAGCAGGAGAAGGACCTGCAGCCCAGACGTGCCATTTTCATTTAGGGAAAGCACAATGCCACTAATAGGCTGTTGACATGTTTGTTTCTAAATCTTCTCTATGTCCAGAAGAGCTTGCTATTTTTCTGCCTTTATTTCACAGATGACAGACTTGTCTCGGGGCACACAGCAACTAGAGGAATTGCTGGGATTCGAATGCAGGCCTGCTTGATGGCAAACATGGGCTTGGTTGGTAATGATGTCTACAGAATCCTCAAGTGTGTTACACAGCTATCTAGGCGGTTGCGATTCTTCTGGTCCGTGGTCCTCATCCTGACCTTGAGATGTAGACAGACAGCTAAGTGCTTTTGGTTTCTGTTTTTATTTTGACAGTATGGCCACCAAAGTAGAGAGAGAAGTGGTGAAAAACCAAATTGGTGAGACTGGTGAGAGAATTGGAGAGAGGACCACACAGACTGGATGTGGAAGGAGATGAGACAGCCTACGGAAGGAAGCAGGGGTGAGTCTTGGGGTCAAGGAAGACAACGGTGGGAAATACTGTCTTTGGAGGGGCCAGTGCAGCCTGGCAAAGAGACTTTGCTTGACTGAACTTCAGCCAGGCTCCTCAACTTTCTTTCAGCCTGTCTGTATACCTCCATGTAAATCTGGTTTTAGCAGGAATCCTGCTGAGTCAATTTCATAAGAACCTACCATCAACTCCTCCATGTCTAATCACCTCCAACATCTTACCAATTTCTCTCCCCAGATCCCCATTTAATATCTGGCTATGCGGAATATTCAGTTAACCACTCTCCCTTCACATACAGTACTTATTCTTAGTAACTTCCCAGTTCCCAACTCTCACTTTGCTCCTCAGGTACGATCTCTACCCAACCTTGACATATATATATATATATATGTCTTAGAGTAATGGGTAAGATTGTCTGAAATATATATATATATATATGTATATATGTATGTATGTATGTATGTATGTATATGCCCTCCACTGTAAAGATCTTGTTGCATTAGCCAGTATACTCTTGGCAATGAAGTACTATTGAATGTATTTTTTAAACAAGACTTCCATCAGTAGTGAACTGCCAAGAGTTGGGGTGCTAAGGTAGCATAATGGACTTTGAGTGTCTCCAAGAAGGAATCATTTGGATGGTGACAAGAACCACTGTAGGCAATCTGTACACTGGGCAGCTACAGAAACACTGACCATGAACTTGGCATCCAGAAGCAAGAGAACAAGGAAGCAGAAGCAGAGTTGCCTTAGTTCCCTCATCTCCTGGATCATTTATTCTATTCAAGATGCTTGGGGCGCATAAGAGTTGGGGGGATTTAAATTCCTCGTTACTTTGGAGAACCAGCTGTCAACTTTTTCCCAGAAGTCCATTTGCAAAAGAGAGAAGAAATGAAAACGGCGTTTTATCAAGGTCCATCTTGCCCCTGTGACCTTATTGATGGTCTCCTGGTAGGGGGTACCTAGGAAGCTTGGCAGCTGCTCAGAGCCTCCGACAGAAGCTTTCTGAGGATTGGAGCTGGAAGGTAAAGGCGTGGCTCTTGTCTACCTTCTTCCTCCAGGCACTGCCCTTCCCCAGTCAGCTCTGGCTTCCTGCTGCACTGATCTGGGACCGTAATAGAGCTGGTCTTATTTTATTTTTTATTAAGTTCATGAACTTTAGAGGAAGGAACCTGGAAAAAATGGTCTCATTACCTCAGGAATGAAGGCTCATGCTTCTTTTAATGCCAGAGGTTGGCGGGGCCTTGCTTGTTATAGCTACAAATAATCCGGGTGGAAAATTGCAACAGAGTGGCAAAACACAAACAGGATGGCTGCTTAGGGTGAAGCAGGTGGGGTGGGGGACTGGAGGTCAGTGCAAGGTCATTGTAAAATGGGTGAGCTCCTGGGCAGATGCTTGCAGAAGTCAGCCACAGCTAGACATGGTACAGGCTCATTCTGAAAGAACAGAGTCTAAGATACCTTCCCAGAGGCCAAGATGATGGCAAATGTTTGGATTCCAGAGTATTTGCTTCAAATTCCAACCCTGCTGTTTACCAGCTAATTGTCCACAACTTTCCTGAACCGCTCGTTCATAACGCGCTCCTTCATCGGTTTTTGTATCTCTAGCACGTAGAAAATTATCTACCTTTCTGGATTGAGGGGGCAGATGGGAATGCAGGGGAGGGGCCTGGAGTAGTCTGTAAAGTCACATTCTCTAAAGAAAGGTCTTCTGGCATAAGCCAGGGTAGTAGCTCACACAGTTTAATTGTTAACTGATCAGCAGGCTGGCCCAGGCCTGGAATCTACCTCCTCTGCATAGAGCTTGGGAGGAGGGCTAGATTCAGGGTCCGAGCCCTGCCTTTGCCAGACTTTTCTAAAGATGAGACTCTCCTGGGGGACACTATTAAATGATGAGTCTCTGGCTTCCTCCCAGTTCCACTGAATAAACAGCACACAGGGACTCTGCATCTCAAACAAAAGCCACAGAGAAATCTTATCACTGCAGAGTTTGAGGAAACACTAGGAAACACTGGTTAATCATTGCTGTACTATTGAATGGTTAGGGAGAACAAGACAGGTTTATTTATTTTTAAAGAATATTCTACAGAGAGGAGCTCAGAGACCTCAGTTTGTTTTAAAAAGTCTCTTAATTGACTAATATCTGGGAAGAAGATGGGTCATGGATCCAGAAGAAAGATTTTCTACTCCTTTCTCCCATTGTCCTTCTGTTTCCGGTTCCTACCAGAACCTTCCTACACTGGTTCCCTCTGGCAAGCTGTTCTTGTTTGCCTAGAGTCAGTTGCAGACCCTTCCTTCAGCAAACCTCTCCAGATTCCTCTAGGTGTTTGTGTTTGTGTTTTTCCTTCCCTGTTTCCTTTGCGCCTTGATGACACATCCATCATAAAGCAATCATATCAACGGCCTATGTGCTTGCTTTGTGATTCTAGTCTATGTGGACAGGAGTCAAAAGAAGCCACAAAGTACACGCTTCCATCTCTCTTTGCAGGGCAGGATGTACAAAACACTCTTGATAGGAAGCTGGAAGAAGAGAGGAAGCCCGGTAGGCGGGACTCGCCATAAGTGGCAGGTGAAAGGCTATGGAAGTCACAGCACATTGTCTTACCGTAGTAAGCCGTTTTTTATGTTTATTTATTTGCTTGTATATGCGAGTGGTGTGTGTATCTATACATGTTTACCTGTGTGTGGTGCACATGAATGTGCATGTGTGTCTTTCTCACTTGCTCTTCACTTTATATAATGAAGCAGGGTCTCTTACTGAAGTTAAATCCTGCTGTTTCGACTATCATGGCTAGCCAGCTTGCTCCAGAGAGTTCCACACACTAGGATTACATGCAGATTACTACAGATTGCTACACCCTCCTGGCCTTTATGTGGGTTCCAGGCATCTGAACCTTGATTCTCATGCTTGCATGGAAAGGCTTAATCTGCTGAACCATCTCCCTGAACCCTCAAGCCATTTTTAGTGACAAAGTCATCATTTTAATGATGCTTGCGAAGGTCTTAAATTTTTTTCAGCATGCCACATGTCTCTTCATTAAGCTTTCTATGGAAGGCCTAAGGAGGGATAATTCTGAGCATATTACCTCTGAACTGAAGGGAGCCTGGCTTAGATCTGGTGCCGAGCACTCAGCAAGTTTATAGAGTGTGATGTGCGTCCCTCATTTTAGATACTTCCGCAATCCGGCCTCTTCCACCTGCTGCCCGGGGCCTCAGAGTGAGTCACGTACATGCCTCTCAGTCTCGGCTCTCCACATGAAAACCAAAAGTTGCTTCTTGTTTCTGTCCTTCCAAAGTTCAAAGGAAAAATCTAAAAAGTAAGAACAATATAGATTTTAAAATATTCTAGATAGATGGATCATTAGGCCATCTATGAAGGAGACAAATGTCAAATCCAGAGGTTACGAGTGAAATGGAAATATTGTCTTGAGGAGAATTGGTTTGGCAGAAGATCATGTCAGAATCTCACAAAACAAAATAAAACTTCAGTTTCCCTGTGACTAAGCTGGCAAAATTTAGAAAGCCAGGTGGGACTGTGTTGTATTAGATTTCTATTGCTGTAGTGAACCTGAGAGGTAATTAACTTACAACAGGAAATACTTATGTTGGGTCACAGTTTTGGAGGTTTTAGCCTATGACCAGTTGGCCGCACAGCTTTGCACCTGTGACAGGCATCACACCATAATGGAAACCTCTAGCCAAGCAAAACTGCTCACCTCATCATCCGGGAAACTACTGGAATAAGGTGGGGACAGTGTCATAAGGTCCTCTTGTTGGGCCCACCTCTTACAGGCTGCATCATCTCCTACGAGCACCACTCTGGAGAGACTGAATCATTAGCACATGATGTTGGAGGATACTCGGACAAACCACAGTATCTGTGTTATGGAAATAAAGGTCAAGAAGAGAGCCCACCTCCACTGTGGAATTGACCTGCATGGTTATTCTTAAGAGCAATCTGGCATTTCCTGGGCCAGTTAAGTTTGTATACATTCATATTTCCATAGTCCCACTCTGCCTGGTGGTAAATTAAAGCAATGGGTTTACCCAACTTCCTTCTGTTTAACTGTACAACAGGAGATAAAAGGTAAACATCTGTGTTTTCCAGATGTTTCCTTGTTTCTCAGGTTCTATGGATGCCCTATTTTCCTCTGTGCAAATGCACAAAGGTAATCTTTGGAAGCTAGAAGTACTTACCACAAGACCAAGAGCTTTCCTTGGTTGTTTCTGCCAGTTTTGCTCCTGTGCATGGTCACAAAGACTTATATTTCTGCAATTTATTTTTCAGAAGATATATCAGAGGGTCTTGAGATCTGAATCTACTTCAGAGAGTGCCAAGAAACCGGTCATTGGTCATCTATTTGCTAGTTTTCTTTTGGGCCACCAACCAGCTCCCAAATCATGACATGGAGACTTGTTATTAGTTATGAATTCTTGGCCTTAGCTTAGGCTCATTTCTTGCTAGCAATTATAATTTAACCTGTTTCTCTTCATCTACATTTTGCCTCGGGGCTTTTTACCTTTCTTTCTTTCTGCACGTCCTACTTTCCTGCTTCTCCTGTCTGTCTGGCGGTTGCCAGGCTTCTGGCCCCAAGTATGTTCCTCTCTTTCTCCCTCATTCTCTTCGCCTTCTCTCTCTTGAGCCTAGATTTCTCCTCCTATTTATTCTCTTTGCCCGCCAGTCCTACCCATCCTTTCTCTGCCTAGATATTGACCGTTCAGCTCTTTATTAGACCAATCAGGTGCCGTAGGCAGACAAAGTGAAACAAATGCAGCACATCTTTACATAGTTAAACAAATGCAGCACAAAGAAATGTAACACACCTTCACACAGTTAAAGCAACATTAGCATAAACAAATATAACACATCTTTACATAGTTAAAATAATATTCTACAAGCTGTTTGATTTCTAGATCTCTTCAGTCCCTTCTGGTGACAGAGATCGTGACTGATTGCTTGTTGTTGTGTGGTTCTAGGAACTGTTGTTGAACAATCAGACTGGATCCTTCTTCCTTCTAATAGTTTAAAAATAACAAGTTACCTTCATTTGGTACAGTTAGGAAAATTTGACAAATTCAATGTATGTCACATAACATTTCACAAAGGGGATATGAATGGCAAGCCTCATCACAATGCTCTGTGCAGCATCTTGAGATTAAAAAGCCATCTGTGTGACATCATTGAGAAGATGGGTGAATAAAACCGAAGTTGAAAGAATCTCAAGAATACACTACACAGCATTTAAAAGCAAAGGACTAGATCAGTGGGTCTTAACCTGTGGGTTATGACCGCTTTGGGAGTTAAACGACTCTTTCACAGGGGTTGCATATCAGATAGCCTGGATGTCAGATATTTATACTACAATTCGTAATAGTAGCAAAATTACGGTTATGAAGTGGCAATAAAAATAATGTTATGGTTGGGGGTCACTACAACATGAGGAGCTGTATTAAAGGGTTGCAGCATTAGGAAGGTTGCCAACCACTGAACTAGATGATCACATGATCTTACTTGTAATATTTAGTTTAAAAGGAAGGGCATTACAAAGTTTGCTGAGTAATATAATTTATGCAAATCTAAAATACATACATAACGCCAGCCACACAAGGCAAGACATGTCCTCTGGTGCAGCAGCGGCGCATGCATGGGAGTAACCAACCACTTTCTGGTTGGATCTCAGGCCTACTTCACAAGATGAAACCCAAACCTGGGATAATTGTTAGGCCAAAAACCTATAGCTAGACAGGTCATGGGCCCTAGGGAAGAACCTGTTACTATTAGTCTGCTAAAGAGAGATAATATTAAACTGATTCCTTGTGAATTATTATTATACCTAAAGAAGAGTGCATCTTTCAACCTTCATCAGAGAAACTCCAATTTTTCAGTAGATGGTAATTAGCAAAGACCCACAACTGGCCAAAGTGCAGCAAATAAGAAATTGCAGAATGCTCAGCCCTAAACAGGACAGCTCTATCACATCCTCCCTTGACAAAGCTCAGGGGTCATTTCAGAAGAGGAGGTGAAGAGAGCAGGAGAGCCAGGGGTGGTGGATGACGCTAAGGGAACCGTCTTCTGGACTCAGCAAGGCAAGCTGCAAGTATGAACGCACGGTGGTTCTGACAGCCTACATAAGACCTTTGTAAGTCCAAGCCGGACCAAAGCCAAGCATGGAGAGGGGAACTGAGCAGGAAGTTCCACCACAGCTGAGGAGTTACTGGACATTGACAGTTGCTGGGAGAGAGAGAGTTTTCTCTAAGAATGTACCCTGGTAAGTCAGCCATGCTCCAGGGGAAAGCCACTGGAATATGTGGGAAGCACAAATTGGTCTTGATGGGTTAAAAAACAAAAATCCCAAAGATACAAAGTTGAGTGGATCAGAAAGGGGGAATGGATCTGGGAAGAGTTCAGAGTGTATAAATTTGATCAAAACATGTTGTATGAAATTCTCAAAGAACTATTAGAAATTCATAAAAGAGTCAGCTACATGTTGAACAACGACATAAACCCTCATTTAATTTTTACACATTGAAATGAAAGCCTAGTTGAGAAAGAGGACTGACAGCAGAGAATGAAGATATGTGGGATAAATGAACAACTGGGCGTCCTATATAGTGTTCCATGAGTTAGGGAGAATGATTGCAGAGATCACTTGGGATGTGCGGTGTGGGAAGAACTCATGTCATATTACAAGAGCAAACCATCTCTCAGTGCTTCTTTCCCCACATCCGTGACACAGCATTAATTTTTCTTTGCCATCTGCTGAAGGACAGTGTCTATGAGCAAAGGGAACAGGATACTGAGGGGGTGGTGCAATGTGTTAGAAAAGCAGTGCTTGAAGACCTTGGGGAGTATTCAGCGAACAGAGAGGGAGATAAGGTCACCCACTATTTTGGTTACCCTGAAACTTGCCTGATTTTAAGACTCCAAACTCTGGTGGCTGATAAACGACAGGACATAATTACTCTGAAGAGCTCAGACAGAGGAAACGAGGAAGTAAGCAGACTTATTGCACCTCCAGAGGGCAGACTTCAGACCTCTGGGAAGAAAAAAGTCAAGGAGTGGAAAGAACAGCTTGCCTTATGCATGCACACACAGAACCTTCTAGTAACCAGTGGCGGGCCAATGGCTTGCTACTTTTGAAGATATTGTGGATCACCACCACTTAGTGGTACACAATCTCATTAACACATCACTTTATTGTATTTAATTTATGAAAAACAAAATTCACAAGGTCAGACAACTAGAGCTTTGGACCCATGGCTGTCTGACTCCAAGAGCCCATGCTTGTCAGCAGGGTTTTTCAGACACTCTTACGCAACCTGTCAGCTCCAAGATGGTAAAATTAAGTGCTATGTTGCATGTTGCAGACAAACAACACTTACAAGTTCAGAGGTGAGGAATTTCAATGGAAGCCGGACTAGTCAGAGACAAATCTGACTTGGATGAGAACAGTTGATTCTCCCAAGTCCAGCAGCAGACAGGATCCTAAGACTTTGTTCCGTGGCTGGAAATCTCAGTAACACTCGATAAGAAAAGAGCTCTCTGAAGGGCTTTACAATGTGCTGACTACAACAGACCATGCTTAGCCCTCCTACTGGAGGGCTTTGAAAAGCTGATGTAGTTTCTGTGGCTGGAGGCAGGGTGGAGAACTGAGACAATTACCACTGGGTTAAAGAGCAAGAGCTGCTGCTTTTTCTCTGTGAATACTGTGCAGTAAGAATGATACAGAGTGCTTTCTATAGCAGAGTCTCTCACAGGAATGTAGTAGCTGTTCAACACACACTTGATGAACAAATAATCTCATTTTGTTTTCTGTTGTGCAGCCTCAGGACTGGAGACCCTTTACCATTCTCTGTGGCAGGTCCTACCGTGAACATTGAGAAAGCAGTGGAGTCGCGGCTTAACTAAGGTTCATACTCTATTTGCATCTATCATAGAGATGGTAACTGGGAGAATCTAGGGATGTGTTTTCCTTTCAGCTGACCCATTAAACCAGGTCTATTGTTTTGTTGCAGAACATATGAAGCCCAATTATTGCAATTTTTTTCTATGCTGGTGATTGAACCCAGTACTTTGTGCCATTAAGCAAGTTACTGAACCACACGCCCAGTCGATTCTGCAATATTTTAACAGCATTAATAATTACATTTTTTTTCTATTGGTTTTCAAGTAATTTTCTTGCCAGTGAGGATACAAAATCGAAACACAGCTCTTCATTTTTTCCCCTTAATGTTTTGGATAGAGGTATTTTCAACTTGACTCTGTCATCCGCCACAGTTTCCAAAAGCTCGCTTGCTGACATGGCTTGCTGGTGATCGTATTTTCTAGGCCTCTCGCTGAGGATTCTGCCTTACAGTCTGTCCATCGGTTGAACTCCTTGCATGGTTACCATTTTCCATATGTCGACCTTCTACTGAGAAGGTACAAAGAAAGTGCTCCATGGTCATCTGTTGAATGAATGAATGAGCTGGATAGTAACTTTTTAATTGATCAACTCAAATGTGCCCAGGTGATATAGCCTTCTTGCTAATCTTTCCCTATCTCATGGGCATTATGCAGAATTTGTCAAATTCTTGAGGAGGAGAGTCTGGGAGCATCTGTAATTCAAAACGTCTATGTCTATCCTGTTCAATCCATTTTTGAAAAATGTTCCTAAGTTGTGTAGTAATCAGTTATAGGTTAATTTGTACAGAGTTTCCTAAATTTACTATTAGTTTATTTAATATATATCCTCTTAGTTAAAAAACACTATCTTTAAAAAAAGATTCATAATTTACTATTAGTTGCTTAGTTAAAAAACACTATCTTTAAAAAAGATTCATAATTTACTATTAGTTGCTTAATTAAAAAACTGTCTTTAAAAATGATTCACTTGTTTTATTTTATGTGTGAGTATTTGCCTGCATGTATGTGTGTGCACAATGTCTGTACAGAAGCTTCTGGCAGCCAGAAGACGGCTTCAAGTCCCTTGAAATTGGAGTTACAGATGGTTGTGAGCTGCCATGTGTGTTCTGGGAACCCAACCTGGCTCCTCTGCAAGAGCAGGAAACACTCCTAACTGCTAAGAATCTCTCTAACAATGACTTTTAAATATATCTCTTGTCTTAGGGCATTTTTCAAGTTCTCAAATAATTTAGAAATTCCTCAAAATGGTTCTGGTATCTCAACTCAGGGACAAATTTTACTCAGATGAGATGACTTCAGTAACTTAGATCCAGTAGCTAAGAATTCATTTGTTCATCCATCCATCCATTCATCCATCCATCCATCCATCCATCCATTCAGTTTACTGCCCTTGTCCAACATGCAATTTGTCAGGTTTGTATAAGATAATCACGATTCAGCCATGAGTCATGATGGGATGGATAATACAATTCAGTTGGCTTATTAAATTATGTTGGAGATAGCTCAGGCTACTTACAGGAGAACGCAGAAGGGCCTTCTGTATAATCTGTGTCTTTATGAGCTGGTTCTTGAACTGTAGCTTAATTGGTAGAGGGAATTTGTTTAGACAGACTCATGGATGAAAAGTGTTTTAAGCAGAGGCATGACATTTACCTGGAACATTTGTATTGAGGTAAAAAAGCAACTGAAACACAGTATTGATGGGAGTCAACCTTTCTCCCCAAGACCCAATGCAGGATCTCTTCAGTGGTGTATCATTAATACCCTCTTTTGTCCTCTACTTGAAATCTTCAGAGGGTGGGCAGTTCTGGGCTCCTGAGGCAGCAAAGTTAGAAGTTTGCTTAGAAGTGTATCAGCAGGAGAGGAGGAATTGTATGAAAGCAGTATTGCCCCAACCAATCATCTGTACAAATACGCATTCCTATATGGCTGATGGGAAAGAAAGGGCAATTTTATAAAGTGGACTCTGAGGGAGCCCATATTGGTTTAAGTCTTATTATAAACACATGTCTTATATAATCAGACTAGTTAGTACTGTGTGTGCCTTATCCCAGTCACAGAGCTGCCTGGAAAGCAAGGATTTATATTTATCCATGGCTGTACTGTCTGTAATCAAAAGCTTTAGTTTTGACTCCCACAGCAGTTTTCATTTAAATGAAAATACAATCAAAATCAAACACTGCATTCTGGCCAGCTCTGCCATTTGCAAAATCATCCATTCTTATTACTTGACCTCAGAAATCAAAGCCTCTGAGATGGAAGACTGTGGTTGCGTACATACCATCCATTTGTCTCTAGAATTTGCTTATTCCCTGGGTCCCCCCATGAAACCACCACCCATGAAGATTTCATATGCCCAAGCTAAACAAGTGTTTCTTCAACTGGAGAGTCCAAACCACGCACATCAGAACCACTCAATACTCTACCAAAAATGAAGTTTTCCCCAGACTCCGTACAGACTCTCTGCATCAAAAGCTTTGGAATAAATTCCCATGCATCTGCTTTTCCAGTAGTCTCTGGTAGATCCACTTAGTATGTAAATCAACACTGAACACCACCTGCCCGTGGCCGACTTGATTAAGATACCTTTATTTCCCTTCCCAAGCCCTGTCCTCAGGAATGATAGATTAGCACACTCATCATTTCTGGGATGGAGCACATATCAGGTTAACAAAAGATGTCATGGCGTGGTGGTAAGTGACGAAACAGGAGCTTCATTCGTATTGGGAAATACAAGTTTTCAATAACTATACACATTTACTATGAAAATGTCCAAACACATGCACTGTAGTGCAAATATAATTGTGATGACAGTGGTGGGTACTCACATATAACAGTGGCATTAACCTCATATTCACTGCACACACCTCAGGACTTGGTTTCTCTTGCTTCATCAGCTTCCACCTCCCAACTCTGCCCAGTGGTCTGCTTCTGCAAATCCCAGATTTCATGTCATCTCACCCACAGGAGTATGGACAGTGTCTTAACTAACCAGAGGATTATGCTCACAGCTAAGGAAATCCCCCCTCATTCCTCGACACCTTAAGCAGACTCCTTCAATTAGTCCAGCGCTGCGATGTTATTGTTGGTTTGTTCAAATTAAGATCTAAATGAGATCCACATATGTGCTATCTTGTTATTGTGTTTCTTAAGGCTCTGGTGATCTGGAACAGGTTTTCCTCCCAACTGTCTTTCTGTGTACCTGCCTTTTTTTATCCTGTTTTCTTATTGAACAAGTCAGGCCACACAGAACAGCTCACATTCTAAATTTCTCAGTTTGCTTCCTTGTGGCGTGATTTCGACCTTCCCCTACTCAAACTTATGCTCTGTCTTGCTTAATTAAAGGGAACGTTAATTCAAAAGCTTTGAATAGATTCAAGGCCACGTTTTGTTTTGATTTTCCAGGAGTGTTTCCTTTTCACCTTTGGCATGGGAATTCAGGGCACATAAAGCATGATTGTCCCATTTTTAATGATGCTGTCAAGGGTGCCATTGGAGACCATCTGATGTCTACAGGTTAAAAGCTTCTTGACCTTTCTTTCATCTGATGGTTTTATCTGTGGCTGGGCCTGCTAGTCGGTTGTTTCATCAAGGTTCAAAAATTGGCACTTGCCGGAGTTCTTTTTTTGTTTTAATTTTTTTTATTTTATAATTTAATTTAATTTTACATATCAGCCACGGATTCCCCTGTTCTCCCTCCTTCTGCACCCTCCTTCCCTTGCCGGAGTTCTTAGCTCTCTTATCTTCTCCATTTATTACCTAGAGTTCTTCAGCAAAAAGCCATTGTGCTCCCAGGCTGTGCACCTCTGATTACCTTGAAACATATTTCATTGTGGAGGGAAGAAAAAGAACACATGCCCATCTGCTCCTAACTGGCGATTTCACAGTTGGTTTCTAGTAGAAGTCAGGGAATCTTGAGAGCACCGAAACTTTCCCAAGTGGGTGTCATGAGCGGTGGATTCCACACTCAGAGTGGGACAGTACACACTGCAGACAGACTTGTCATGACCTGGAGTCCCTTTATTGCAACCTCAGTTGGCTTTGATTCTCTTCCTACTTCTGTACTGGGAGAGAAAGTCCTTCGAACTTTCTTGCTCCAGACTGTAATCACTAACCGTTTCCAGGAGGCACCCCGGGTTCCCCTGGGAGGACTGGAATGTGTAAACCACAGTTTAGGTGCTGGTATGTTCACTGTCATGAGTTGTAATTGCTTTGAGGCCATTGTAGTGGGCAGAGCTACAAAATACTTACTTTCTAAACAAACGCTGCATTTAACTTATCATTTCTGACCCCGATATAGCAGCAAAGGGTTTCATTTAATTTTGTTGAATGTATACTCTTGTCTCTTTGCCCCTAAACTGAAACTCGCCCGATCAAATTGGTACCTATTTTTCAGATCCATAATATATTCCTCTCCTCATCGTACTTCCGCTGACATTCCAATGTGATTTCGTGAGTGGGTGGTAAAGCAGGGAAGTTTCAGCTGGCATGATGTTCACTAGTGTCTTTCAGGTACTTATTAAACAATTAAAATGTAAATGGCTAATGCGTCAGGGCTGGACTTATTTCATCCTCACTGGAACCTCTGCGATGAGTACTATTATTATTCTCGTGACACAGTTGTGAAAGCCAGGCGACCATGAAGTTGAAGAACTTTCTCAAGCTCGCAGACAGCAAGTGGTGAAGCTAGACTTTAAAGAGTAGGGTCGGCCGAGGGTCTTCTACTTCCAGCTACAAAGAAATGCTTTCAAAACGAAAGCCCCCTGCTCCAAGCTGTAGTAGCAAAGGAAGTTGGGAGCATCCAATGTTGTCCAAGCCAAGCTCTCCCCCTTTACTCCTTCAGTGCTGATTTCCTCCACACCATTTTGTCCTTGTGTCTCACTATTGAAGAGGAAGTCTTAAAAGGTGTCTTCGGGCAAGCTGTAGTCATCCAGGAAACTTGGAAAGACACCCTGTTTCAAATGAATGCTAATGCTGAACACCAGGAAGGTCTAGTGTGTGTTTTGAGGAAACTAGGGTATTCCCGTCTGAATATAATCTTGGTGTTTTTGAGACTCAGAACACGTTCTAACAAGGCTGGTGATTTAGTGGCAAGTACATGGAGGATTGGGCTACTCTTGCTTTAATTTTCATATACAGGAAGCTAGGAAGAAGTCTATTTGAGGCACTGAACAGATTGCTGCTGGAAGATTCTAGCTCCAAACTATAGAGGGAGAACAGTTATTCAAATCAAGCAAGCAGCATGGGGTAAATGAAAACGAGACTGCTCAGGAAAGCCAGACATTAGTTAGGAAAGCAGAGGGAAACAGTGAGTTGTCCTGTTTAGGGGAAGACGATGAAGGACGAAGTTTAGTCACAGAGAAGAATCAGGTATGAGTGTGGAACAATGGAAAATTCTACACTAAGGTGATGCGTGAAAAGGAAATATATATCGAAGTCACATTTGTGTGATACTCAGGGCGGATTCCCAAGGGGGCTGTAGGCGTTGAAAGCCATGCTACACCAAGCTGATCACAGACTCCACTTCTTTTTTTTTTTTTTAAGTGGGTAATAGGGATTTATTAAGATATAAATTGAGGAAATACACTCCTGAGTACAGAACCCAGTAAACAGCTGAAGTCGTCCTTTGTTCTGACCGGGAGTGAATCCACCTGGCGGTTCAATCAGACCAGGAAGCAGGCAGCAGGGAGAAGAGTCACAGACTCCATTTCTGTCTCATCTCAGATCTCCTGGAGTAGGGTCTCCTTGTCGGCACGATCATCTGGTAAGATTGGGGAACACAGCAGAATCTGAGGAGCGTAGCTCTAAGGAGAGTTAGCTTCCACTGGGCGAGCATCAGTGAGTACAAGGAGACCAAGAGAAGCATGGCAGTTCCACGTCTCTCTTCTCTCATCCATGGTGTACTCTGAGGTGTAATATCTAAATGAAAACCTTCTAGAAGTCAGAAGGAATAAACATAAGATTTCAGAGTGAGTGTTCTTTGCAGGCCATTATGAGGAGGTACCACCACAACAACACACTCACCACATGAGGCCACGGACTTCTTTTCTTCCTCACAATGACCTCATATGCAGTCACTTCCAAAACAAACCACCAGCACTTTCATCCTTGACTCAGACAGCTGTCTAGAGCATGGATTCTAAATTAAATGTCAAATATGCCACTGAGTGTAATCTGGGCAAGAGGCATCATCCTATTTTATAGACTCTACACCAATGACGTGTGACAGTTGTCCGTGACCATGCAATTAGCAAATGCAGGAGCTGAATCGTTACCTTAAGTATATTGGCTTCAAATCCATGCAGTTCATTACTGAATATTTAACTGAAGTTTATGGACCATTGGCTAACATGTCGGCTTTCCTACTCAGTCCTCTCAACCACCCTAGAGACGTAGGGATTATCACCCTCAAATTGGAGATGAGGAAGCCAAGGCTCAGAAACCTGCTGACTTTTCTTAAGGGCACACAGCAAGCAGCTGATGGAACTTGGACCAGTCTGTGTTCTGCATCATTGCGTAATAGTTAACAACCCGCTCAGATGCCTACCTGCTATGCACGGACTGTCTTTATATTAGTGAGACTTGTTCTAGGCCAAGGCTGATTAGATAAGCTGAAAACCATAGAAGCTGTGAGGACCCTGCACAAATGAGTCAAAGGGGCTTTTGATCAAGCCTCTCATTGATACCATCTCATTTCACTGAAATGCTTCTTATAGAATCTTCACAAGAAAGCTCAAAACAGGCTCAAATTGATCCTACCCTCATTCCCAGGTATTAAAAAGATAAGCAACTAGCATCCTCAAAGTATAATAGATCAGTTCCATAGACCATGTTGAATGTGGTGTCATCATTACAAGTGGATTGGCCTTTTCTACTCATCCCATTCTCTGGGGATGCAACAGGGTTATCTAAAAAACAAAACAAAACAAAACACCCCAAAAGACTGGCTTTTTCTTTTCATCTTTTCTTTGTGCTACATTATTTGTGAGGAGAAATGCAGGAAGAAAAAAAAAAACCTCCATCCTAGCTGGAGTGCTTTGAAAAGCTACAAGGTGTGAAGTATGGCCTGGAATGAGAGCAAAATAATTGGAAAATGACCTTGAAATGTGAAAAATGACCTTGAAGTGGAGCCAGAATACCTTTTGAGGGGAAAACCTGTTGTCACGATGGATCTGTGTAACAATTGTTTGCAGCTAATGGCGATAGCGAAAAGGATGTGTTGGAAAAATGGAAGGAGACTGCATGAACATTACTGGTTGGGCCTCAAACAGGCGGCTTCTGCTGCAGGTTGAGGTGGAACCACATATACAGCTTTCTAGGTGAGCGTTTCTCTCTTCCTGTAGCAAGCCCCACTGCCCTGCTATTGTACCAGCGCCCTTCTTATTTTCCTTGCCTCCAGTGTGAGCTCTTAAACCTGACCGTGGCATAAAACCCATTAACATTCCTCCGGGATGAGATCCAGTGCCTGGGTATCTCATAAAAGGCCTCTCATTACTGCCCCTGCCTTGCTTTCCAGGCTCACTGGCGTTTGCTTTCTATTCTACAAGGCTGTATATAGCTCAAGAAAGTCAGGCTGCAATAACAAACAGAAGCAGAGTGGCTTGCGGGGTGGGGTGTGGGGGTGTGGGGAAGTTTGCATCTTGCTTATGCTGTATGTTCACTGTGTTGGCTGGAGTCCCTGTCACTCACAAGCCAAAAGCCTTGGGACCTCTGCCACTTCAT
Organism: Peromyscus nudipes; assembly: GCA_902168325.1. NCBI lineage: Eukaryota > Metazoa > Chordata > Mammalia > Rodentia > Cricetidae > Peromyscus > Peromyscus nudipes. Next base: position 23,774 of record CABHPH010127281.1, read on the forward strand.
TTGCACTGTTCATCTTAGTAACTGCAGCCACATGTGGCCACTGAGAAGTTAAAGCAGCGCTGTTCCAAGCTGCGTCTATGAGCTTAAAATATACACTTGGAGCACATCACAGACTTAATCCAAATGACAATTTCAAATATCTCATTAGTTTCTATTGATGACATATTGAAACATTTTAAATATACTGGGTTAATACGTTTTATATACATTAATAAAAATTAATTTGCCCCGTCCACTTGCCTTTTATTTTAATATGCCTACTAGAAAGTTTAAAATTACATGTATGGCTTGCATTTTTTTAAATAATTTATTTACTTTTATTGTATTTATTTGTTTTGCCTGCACGTATGTCTGTGTGAGGGTGTCAGATCTTGGAGTTACAGACAGTTGCTAGCTGCCATGTGGGTGCTGGGAATTGAACCCGGGTCCTCCAGAAGAGCAGTTGGTGCTCTT
>CABHPH010127282.1:0-21120 GCA_902168325.1 Peromyscus nudipes
CAAAGGAGAGAAGCAACCAAGAGTTCCACCCTGTGATGGTGCCTATGAACCACATCAACTACCAGCATGTCATGATAATCTTACACATACCTTGGAAGTAACCTTTTTCTCTTTAATTGGACTTAAAACTCATTCATCAAGATGGATAGCATGCCTAGCTCTAGAAAACTAGATAACTATTCAGTGCTAGTAAAATCATGGTTATTAGAAGAGGCTGCATAATAACCATCAATTTACTAAACCAACAGAATCCCTAACAATAATCTATAGGAATTTGGCCGTATACACACAGAAATTTGTAGTCTCCACCCCTCATCACAGAAACTTTTCTTTGAAGCTAACAGAGAGCATTACAAAAAGACAAAAAAAAAAAACACCCCACAATCAATATGCTGAATATCAAGAGCCCAGTCCCAATGAGTACATCTATAAACACTCTCACACCTATGGCTCAGGGAACATTGCCAAAGAGTGGGGAGAAATATTGTAAGAGCCAGAGTATCAGTGAATTTGCTATGAGTTTGTGCTTCCTAGTAATATCAGAAGCTATACCTATAATGTCTCACCAGCATAACTTCCCAAATGTGAACTGAACAAGGAGGACACCAACAATTCTTCCAAACTGTATGGAGAAAAACCCATGAGCTCAACCCCACACAATGAACTACAGGCTCTGAATAATCTAGGAGTTGGAGAGGTGGCACTCCACAGAGAAGAGCACACTGATTGGTTGTTCAATGCCAAATGTTCAATCCTAAAAAAAAAAAAAAAAGTAACGTTATATGGAATCAATGGGTTATATTTGGGAATAAGTATACATGTACACACAAATGCATATGTGCATGCAATAACAATTGATGAAAAAAGAGGCTATGAATTTGAAGAAGATAGAGAAAATGTATATGAAAGGGGTTGGAGGGAGAAAAGGAAAGGGATAAATGTTGTAATTAAAATAACATCTCAAAGATAAAGATAAAGATAAGGTGGAGTGTGCTCAGGAAAGACATTAACATTTACCTCTGGCCTCCATTTGTATGTATAAACAAAGGGCATGCCCACCTTGTGGGAAACAATACAATGATACACATCACACACACACACACACACACACACACACACACACACACAAACACCACAAATATCACCTGGTAAATAGTAATACCATGGTACAACAGGTGCTGAGTAACAGTTATTTAAGGATTCTAAGGGATAAAGAATAAAGTTTTTATTCTGAACACAGATTTTTTTCTTACAGTCCCAAAAAAGCACATTGTCAATATTCAGAGAAATTATAATCAAACAGATGCTATTTTCCTTTATCCTTTGTAAATGAATTCATGTATATTTTTTCTATTTATTTGAATATAGTGCTTGGACTGGAGTAGCTATTCAATACGGTATTGGATGATTACAGTAACTTTGGGGAATAAATTATTATGTTCATTGTGCTCAATTACTAAATTCTAGGAGACTAATACTTTGAGAACTTCAGCATCTCAGAATTTTTATCTAATAAAAGCAATAATGCCAAAATTAAGTACTTATTCTATAATTCACTTCCATCACAAAAACTCCTCTTGTATCTCCTAATAACTTTTTTGTCAGTGAGTCAGAAACTATTTCAGTTGTTAAAACTGAATCCTCTTCTGTGAGCCCTACAGTATTACTGATCTCAGTTTGCGTGTTAAATTTCCAGACTTTCCTACAGTAGACCATTAATTGCACATCGTTGCAATGTCAAACTATAAATGTATATACCGTGTGTTGTTCCATCATTCATTATCTATTATTTGTTTCTCAATTTATGTGAGATTTTATAGCATCACATCTTCATTGTTCTTCAAAGATGAAAGGGAAATATATATCTGCATATATCCCTCATAAATTGTCACAACAGATAATCCAGTAATATGTGGTCTAGGAATATTTTAATATGACCTACATAATTAATGGATTGTTGTTTACACATTAGAAAACTATATCCTAATTTCAATATCAGTTCTTGTTCTGACACTTCTTGTTCCTAACACCAAGCGACTAATACCATGTGTCCAGCCAATTGTCATGAATGTATTTTAATAATCATGCTAAAGAGAAGCCAGGCATGAAGAGAACATACATTTTGAAATACTTCACAGAAGTAGGAAAGAAAATTTATTTATATACATAGACAAAATTTATACATTCTTCTTGTCTCCTAGATAATTTTTCTTTTAATGTATATGTAAATCAGGGTCAGAAATTGTGGGGTTCCCCTGACCCCACTAAAGAATTAGGACCACCCTCCTCAGCAGATCTTGTCTGAGGAGGGGTAGTGTGCCACTGGCCTGTCACCCAGCCTCCTGGTACCCAGAGACAATCAGACACAGTGGGGAGCCTTGTCAAGCAGGAACTCTTTTACTAAGCATCACCACACCCTTTATAAAGCACCAAACCGCAAGCCAGCTTTCCTTTTACCAATCATAACAAAAGTCACAAATCCACAAGCCTCTCCCAGCACAGCTCAGCATGATCACAAGGAGGCCATGCACCTAGTCATCTCTCCTGATCCCAGGAGCCACACGATTTTTGGTAAACAAGTTAGGTCCCCGCCCAGCTCACTTCTTCTTAGAGCCATCTTTGGCTTTTGCAACCTGACATGTGTTCGGCATACCCATAAGAAATTAAACCTGATGACAATTTCTTATGTCTATAAACAAAAATTAGTCTGAAAACTATCTATATATTTATTTACATGCTGGTTGGTATGAATTATTATTCATAAGGACAATGTCTACACAGAAGAATGAGTGAATTCAATAGCTGACTCCAACAAAATACTTGAGTCATTGAGTAATTAAGAATTGTACCATGCTTTTTTCTTTTGGGCCACCAATCAGCTCGCAAATCATGACAAGGAGACATATTATTAGTTTTGAATGTTCTGCCTAACTTAAGTTCATTTCTGGCTAGGTTTTTTAACTTAAATTAACCTGTTTCTCTTTGTCTACCATTGGCTCGGTACTTTTCACCGTTCTTTCTTTCTGTATATTTTACTTTCACTGCTTCTCATGTCTCCTGGCTGCAGGCTGCTTGGTTCCTTGGCCTGGGCATCTCCCTCGTTCTCTCCTTGTCTTGTCTTTCTCTCTCCAGAGCCCAGATTGCTCCTCCTAGTTACTCTCTCTGCCTGCCAGCCCTGCCTAGCACAAACAAGTATAGTACATCCTTACATCGTTAAACAGATACGGCAGAAACAAGTTTAAAATGCCTTCACATAGTTAAAGTAATATTTCACAGCATAAACAAATGTAACACAACTTTGCCTAGTTAAAATAATGTTCTACAACAAAGAATGACTCTAATTTTTAAGTTTTTGTTTTATAATTTCATACATATGTATAATGTGTTTTGTTCAAATCCATGCCATATTCCTTCTGCTCCAATTCCTATCTCATCCCCACAACTTGTTTTTTTTTTTCACATCTTGAAGTACTCTTGTTTTTTCACCCACTGAGTCCACTTACTGATTCCTTTACATTTGAGGATGAAGGACCATCCACAGGAATATGAGCAACCTATCAGAAGCTACATGCTTAAAGTAAATTGAGTTTTCATTCTGTAGCAGCTATCACTTGCCAATATCTCCTTGGTTAGGAGTGGATCTTCTTGGGGCCCTTTCTTTTCACGTTGAGATTCCAGTTAAGTTGATGCTGTGTAGGTCTTGTGCATCCATTCATAGCCATTGACTATAACATATTACATATTTCTTAATGTTAGAGCAAGTTATAATAAATAATTCATGATCCTCTAAGGTTACAAGGCAAGAAAACATGTCTTAAACATTCTAAGGCAGCCCATATATAGGGGCTTGTTTGTTCCCCTACAAATGACTAGAGCGTCCATCATTATTGCCTTAGATTTTTGTATGATATATATCTCTTACTAGTAAAATACATACTTTTCCCAATACAAATACAACTTGCAAAAAATATTCTAGTTAACATGTTTATCATTCCTAAAATAATTCTAGGTAGCATACAGTGTCGCTTTTCCTAGTATTATCTTTATGTGTGATTAAAGGGGGTTACTGTTTGATATAAGAGAACTATAGAGTAGATAATTCCTTTAGATAGTTGAGCACAGAGCCAGCACAATGAGAATTTTTTAATGTAAGATTCATTAAAAAGGGATGTAGTACTTTGAAATACTCTCATTCTTTCTAAGATATAACAGTGTATTTCTAGTAAATTGCAGGTCTTCTGAATGCTAATAACATTCAGTTCTATGAAGACTGCTTCAGAAAGACTTTCTTGCATAAAGAACTTCTACCTAAAAACTTTACACAGAGATTGTTAAAATCCAGGACTTTATATTGAAGAGATTTAGCTCATATAATTTACAAGACATTAATTCTGGAATCATGAATGGGAAGAAATTACAAAACAATAAAAATATTAATGGTTAATGATATGTTTATGCACAACAATGAAATCAAATTATATATAATAAATGCATACATTTTATGAATTATTTTTAAAATAAAATTGAAAAATTAACAATAGACATTTGTAATTCATCTTAAATATTAAAAAAGCAAACTAGATGTATGTGTCTATAAAAGAATGAATGGATAATGAAACTGTATTATGTATACACAGTGCAAATTTATTCAGCTCTAAATGAAAATGAAATTTTGATATTTTCAGTTAAATGGTTGGAATTGGAAAATTTTATAATGGGTTAGGTGTTCTAGGCCTAGAATGATAAATACCTCATGTTCTCTGGAATATGTAAAACCTAGAATTGAATTCTCACATTTGTATATTTAATTTGTAGTATATGTAGATAGCAGAAAAGTAGAGAAGGGACATTGTGATAGTGAAAACTTTAAAGGTGGGAGATAGCAGAACATACATAGCACCATAGGTGATATGAAAACAAAGAGTGGAAATACCAAGTGCGGGAATTTTAAATAGTGATAGGGTAGGGGGAATGAAAGAGGTTTGTTAGACAATGGTTAACATTAAACATAGGTATATGAAAAAGCCATAGGGATACCTACTACTTTGTTCACTCAGACACACACACACACACACACACACACACACACACACACAAAATATGGAGAAATAAAGATGGAAAGATAGATAGTGCTGTGGATATCACTCTGTATCAATAAAGCGCTGATTGGCCGGTAGCCAGACAGGAAGTATAGGCGGGACTAACAGAGAGGAGAATTGAGGGAACAGGAAGGTAGAGGGGAGACGGCTGGGAGCCGCGGCCAGGAGAAGGAAGATGTAAGGTACCGGTAACCCACGAGCCACGTGGCAAAGTAGAGATTAATAGAAATGGGCTAAATATAAGAGTAAGAGCTAGACAATGATAGGCCTGAGCTAATGGCCAAGCAGTTTAAATAATGTAAGCGTCTGTGTGTTTATTTTATAAGTGGGCTCGGAGACTGGCGGGACTTGGGAGCTGGAGACTGGCGGGTGGCAGAGATTTGTCCTGACTGTGGGCCCGGCAGGAAAACTCTAGCTACAAGATAGATAGATAGATAGATAGATAGATAGATAGATAGATAGATAGATACAGAGAGACAGATGAAGTTAGAAGTGAGATATCAAGCAGATATGGATAATGCTGATCCTAAAAATCATATTCCAGTGCCATGTGGGAAGAATATGTGAGGAGGTCAGGGAGGCCCTAGAGGCTCCCAAAACAATATAAGGTCTTTCTATTTTTCCTGGTTGTCCACCAAAACTTGTTGATAAGGTTCTATGACTGAGGACACCATATCCCTTGATTGCAAGACCCAGAGAGATCATGCTGGAACAGAGTTAGGGACTTCTCACTAATGACTACTTTTCATAGTGCTTAAAGTCACTATTCAGGCTTCTGATGAAGAAAAGGCAATAATCTTACTCACAAGCAAATGCTGCAAATTGCAATACTATAGGTGGCTGTTTCAGAAGAGTAGCAGGGGGCATTTGAAGTTCAAGGTGTCAGCCCAGCAGAAGGAAACACTCTTGATGGGTCAATCTCTGACAGGCAAGGCTCAGAGACCACAGACCCCAGAATGTCCTTTGCTTCTGCTGTGCATGTTCCTTTACATGTTTGCTGCTGCTATCTTCCTTTGATATCTGGCATGATGTGATTGAGTGTGGGGAGATTCCCACTGCCTGTAATGTAGTGTGTTTATCTCATGGAAACATCCCATTCTACTGGGCATTTTTACCTGTGGATTATTATGAAGATGATTTCTTCTTAAGCTATACTGTCAAATTGATAATAATATTGTTAGTTTATAAAGAATTTGGATGAATAAAAATAAATATTAGGAAGTGTCACATAGCTAGAACACATGAGGTTCTATTGAGGAACCATATAGACTGTGGATTAGGTTAATGATTAAGAAAAATGATTGAGTCCCAGTAGCCCAGCTAGCTTAAATTCTGTTAAACTTAATGTTGGGAGATGTGTTTGCAGGTTTTGGAGTGCATAATAGCAAAAACAAAGCTTTGAAAATAACTTAAAATTAGACTAAGATGTTTTCATCAAATAGCTTTGAGGTGAAAAACCAAAGAAGATAATCTAAAGTTATAGAAAGGCACATAGTAGAATGTGTAACTCTTTAAGGTCAGGAAACAATAATAAAGCAGCCCAATTATTACTTGCTGACTATTCTTGCTAGGATTGGTTGATGACCAAAAGATGATGATTAATTCCTTATACTCATTTTGCCCTCAATCTCCTGATATAAGAAACTATTGATGAGTGGGTATGTACCTCAAAGATTTAATGTAGAGGTGACTGATTCCTTTTCATATTTCAAAGTGTGGGTTTGCGATTCCTTTAGGATTCCTTATAAGATTACCTCACAAGATAAGTAATAAAGTAATCAACCCTTTCTTTGTAACTGCAAGATGTAGCCTGCCAGTAAAATACCTGACTGAAAAGAATACCTTGCTTGCCTACATGATTAATCTATAACAAGTTGCTTGGATATGAATGTATATGGGTTCTTGGGATAATTTTTCACCTGTAATATATAAAATGCTTAATCATGTAAGGGATATGGAAAACATGCTGTTTTTTACTGTTTGTTTGGTATTCATTGTAATCATTCACTTGAAAAGCAGAATGCAACCACATTGTAATTTTTATATTGCCGGAAAGGTTCTGTTGTGGTACAAAACCTGTAAGGGAAAGAATAGAGATAGAGTTAAATAGAGTTAAAATGGACTAGAAGGAAAACATCAAGAATGAGGTTTAGAAGGAAAACATCAAGAATGAGAGAAGGAAATCATCAAGAAAATAAAGAATAGAAAACGCAAAAGAAGAATAAAGAAAATGTCTGAAGGAAACCATCAAGAGAGTGTGTGAGTGTCTTTTTCCCTTAACCCCCTCAGATAGAATTGTCATAGTACACACTAATACTGTGGATTCCTTTCGAGTCCTGGGCTCTCTGGAGGCTGGTCCCCTAGGCAGCACTACAATATCAATGTGTCAGGGAAGCTGTGTCCACTGGAGCAATAGTGACATGACTGTCAAGGAGGTAATCAACCACTCTTTGATTGGTGTGAGACCTACTTTACAGGAGGAAATACATCCATGGCAACGTGAACTCAGTCAAATGCTCATGGACAAGGCAGTCTTGGGCTGTAGCAGAAATCTTAGATGGTCTTATTAATAAAATCAAACCTGAGGCCAGTTATTGGGGTGAATACTGGAGGATCAGAGAGACAGAACAAGCCACAGCCACCTCACCTCACCAGTTCCTCAGCTGGTCTTGCTTCCTCAGACTGGAAGCCTCTGAGTCCTCATCCAGAATGAATCTCAGCTGAACTGCTGCTAGAAGCCTGAAAGCTTAACCAGCCAAAATGCTTCTAGTTTCTGGTCCTCACGCCTTATATACTTTTCTGCTATCTGCCATCACTCCCTGGGTTTAAAGGCTCGCTTTCTGGGATTAAAGGCGTGTGTCACCATGCCTGGCCGTTTCCAATGTGGCCTTGAACTCACAGAGATCCAGAGGGATTTCTACCTCTGGAGTGCTAGGATTAAAGGTGTGAGTGCCACCATTTTCTAGCCTTTGTATCTAGTGGCTGTTCTGTCTCTGACCCCAGATAAGTTTACTAGGGTGCACAATATTTTGGGGAACACAATACCATCACATTGGGCCCTAAGGAAGTAGTTACTATTTGTCAGCTAAATTGTCATGAAAACAAGATAACTTCTAAGTATCTGCATTTATACCCATAAGCAAGTGCAGCTCTCAGCCTTTATCAGAGAAGCTTCTCTACAATGAATGGTGGTGAATACTAAAATAAATGGCTGTTCAAAGTGCTCAGAAAAATGATGTTTCATTGTTCAGTACTAAACAGGACATTTACACTACCTCCTCTAAGGCTCTGGGAACTTCAAAGAAGAGGGAGCTAAAAGAATATACAATATGGACAGGATTGTAAAGGTATTGAAGTTTCAGATAGAAAGGGATGACAGTAATTATAATGTACTACATACATGTAGGTAATTGTCAAAGAACAAATTCAATATTCTTTTTAAATCAGTATCTGGCATGTGATTGATGGCAATCTTAACCTTCTTTATAATGCATCTAAACTGATCCTTTAAAAAACCTAATCACAATTATAAAAATCTCTTACTTAATTTAATAAGTTTCTTTTACCTTTTTGAAAATATAACAATTCCTTAATATTCTAACAGCTACTGCCTACTTCATTAATGCAGATATTATTACTCTATTTCTGGTATTTTTATATTTCAAAAATAGTAAACTACTCATGGTTCTTCTCTTGACCCATCTTATCTTGTATTTCTCTACCTTATACGTCCTGATAACCTCTTTTCTAACTTGGAAAATATAATACTCCTTCTTTAAACTTAAGTGAAATGACCACATCAAGAACTATTGCATTTTTTCTTAATTGTATATTTTTTTGTCTCATACACCATATTTAGGAGACACTCTATAGTTTATCAAATTCTTTTATTTTTATTTGGAAGACAATTATTTCAGTCATTTTTTTATACATTTTTTTTCTGTCTAGACCCTGGAACAAATTATAATAGTAAAGGTCAAACCACTCACCTAGGACATCTATAATAGTAGTGTAAGGAATTAAGTATACCCTTTTCTCAAACAAACTCATAAGTTTAACTTAAATTAATTTTAACTTTATTATCTCAAGGGTATACAGTAAATGAGAAAGCATTTCTTCAAGAAAAAGGTATTAAATCTTAATAATAATAATAATAATAATAATAATAATAATAATAATAAATATTCTTTGGGATTTTACCAAACTCCAACTCCCTCCCCACCACTCCATGTGAGAATTTTACAATTAGTACTATATCATTGCCAGGTATGACCAAAAATAATTGAATCTCTCTCCAATGAGTTCCTAATCTATCTCTACAGTTTGATGGCAGGACATTGAGACCAAAAAACTCTTATGCTCTTCTCCAGTCCAATACTGTGATAGTGTTATTTAGGGAAAGTATGGACAGGAAGATTGGTGTTCCTTTCCACAACTTAAGTTCCACTCAGAAAGCAAGAACAACAGAAAATACCATTTTGTCTATTTCACATTCTACAGAATGCTAAGCTGTACCAGTTCCAATTCAGGAAAATTGAATTTTCACAAAATATGATACATAGCTACAGTGGAATAACGTTTGAAAACAACAAGAAGGGAAAGCATTATAGAAGTTAAAATAATTAGAAACAAATTGATAAATTTAAATGACTAAAGACATTTGAAAAGCCACAAAAGAAATTACAGAAAATATTTAAGATGAATAGAATAAAATATAAAAATATATGAGATACAGATAAACTAGGAAATAACCCTTTAGTGATACCATTGGTTTTTGTTAACCCTTCAATTACTATCTCCTTTTTCCAAAGTTCCCGACCTCTACCCTGTAATATTTTTGTAAATATTTTCCCTAAATATTTCTACCCCAGGGCACCATCTTCTCTTTAAGATCACATGCTTCCTATTATCCCCTCCTCACAGTCTTAAATGATCTTTTATCTCATTTCATGGAGCCTTTCCTTGTTTCCCATTTATGTGTATATATAAAACTTGAAGTCAGAATCCACATATGGGAAAGAACATGTGGTGTTTATATTTCTGAGCCTGACTGAGTTACTTTATAATGTAATATTCCCCAGTTCCATCCATTTCCCCAAAAAGTTCATTTTTCTTCATAGCTAAGTAAAATTTCATTGTGTATTTGTACTGTATATTTATTGTATATGTGCATGTCAATTAATGAAAATATATGCTGATTCTATTTCTTTCTTATAAACAGAACTGCAAAAATCACAGATGTACAACTATCTATATGAAAGTTAAAAATGTGGGGGTATATGCGCAGGAATGATATACTTGCATCATGTGTAAGTATTATTTATAGTTTTTGAGAGGTATCCATATTGATTTCTACAGTTGCTGTACCACTTTAAATTCCTACCAACAGTGAATAAGCATTCCCTTTTCTCCACATTCTTACCCAGTATTTGTTTCGTTGATGCTACCAGTTCTAACTACAGTTAGATGTAATCTCAAATTACTTTTAATTTTCATTTGCATTATGGCTAAGGATTATGAGCCTTTTTACACGATTATCAGTCATTTTCATTTCTTCTTTAGAAAACTATTCACTTTCTTGCTGTGGATATCGCTCTGCATAAATAAAACACTGATTGGCCAGTAGCCAGACAGGAAGTATAGGCGGGACTAAGAAAGAAGAGAATTGAGGGAACAGGAAGGCAGAGGGGGGATTGCCTGGAGCCGCTGCCAAGACAAGGAAGATGTAAGCCACGAGCCATGTGGCAAAGTATAGATTAATAGAAATGGCTAAATATAAGAGTAAGAGCTAGACAATGATAGGCCTGAGCTAATGGCCAAGCAGTTTAAATAATATAAGCGTCTGTAAGTTTATTTTATAAGTGGGCTAAGGGACTGCTGGGCCTTGGCGGGACCCGGGGAGAAAACTCTGCAGCTACACTTTCTCAGCCCAGGTTTCGATTAGACTATTTCTTTTCTTGTTACAAACTTTTACAAACTCTTTGTATATTCTACATATTAATCTCATATGGATACTTGACAAAAGATATTTCCTATTCTATAGGCTTGTTGCAGGATATTTGTTTAACTATGTAAAGATGTGCTGCTTTTGCTCAATTATGTAAAGATGTGCTGCATTTGTTTAACTATGTAAAGGTGTGTTGCATTTATTTAATTATGTAAAGATGTCTTGCTGTTTTACCTTGCTTACCTGGGGCACCTAATTGATCTAATAAAAAGCTGAATTGAAAATAGCAATAGAGTAGGTATAGGCAGGATTTCCTGGCAAGGAGATTAAGTAGGAGGAGGAATTTAGTCTCAGAGAAAAAAGAAAAAGAAAAAGAGATGCCACGGGCCAGACAGACAGACAAGGAGAAAGCAAGAAAGTAGGACATACAGAATGAAAGAAAGGTAAAAAGCCCAGAGGCAAAGCTTAGACAAATAGAAACAGGTCGAATTAAGTTAAAAGAGCTTGTGAGACAAGCCTAAGCTAAGGCTGAGCATTCATAATTAATAATAAGTTTCTGTGTCTTTATTTGGGAGTTGGTTGGCAGCCCTAAGATAATTCTAACTATGTAGGCTGATGCTTCACTGGACTGGTACTTTCATTTGCTGTACAGATATTTTTAAAAGACTGATATGGTTTTACTTTGTATATATTAGTGTGTGCCTGGAATCCTTGGTTCCATTTTTGTGATGTATTACGTATATTGACTTACAAAAATTGAGGCATCTTTACACATCTAGAATGAAGCAAATTTGACAATGGTGAATGATCCATTTGATATGTTCCTCTTTTTTGATCAAAAAGCACATTTTAATTCTTTATTCTATAACAATTTCTTAGAGTTAGAGTTATCTCTTTATCACTTTCCCAAAGTGCCCTTATGTTCTTGAAACACCAAGAGCTGAGGAGGAGATGAACTTACTTGTAATCCAAGTTTTTCTTTTAATTGAAAATAGAATTTTTTCATACAATATATACTGATTCTGATTTCCCTTCCCAGCTTCTCCCAGGCTCCTCTCCTGCCACCTCACCCACCCAAACCCACATGCTTTCTTCCTTTCAATTAACAAGTAGGCACCTAAAATAATAATAAAATAAAATAAAGACAAACAAGAACATGACAAAACAAAGAAACAGAAAAACCTGACAAAGATAAAGCACAAGAAACACATATAGACTTAGTGATACATTCACACACAGAGAAGTCCCATAAAAACAAGTATTTTATTGAGCTTTATCCCATATATATTCATCAGGGAATATTGATCTTTAATTTTATTTTTGTTGTGTCTTTATCTTGTTTTTATATTAGTGCAATGCTTGTTTTGTAAAAAAAAATAAAGGAAGAATTTCTTCCTTTTCTATTTATGGAATATCTGTGAATAGTATTTGTATTTGTTCTTTAAAGTTTGGTTTCAATTATTCAGTGAATTCATTTACACCTGGATGCTTTCAGTTGGTGGTGATTTTTATCATTTTTATTTATATGTGTGCTTAAGTTATTTATTTCATCTTAGTTTAACTTTGGTAGGTTAAGTGCATAAAGAAATGCATAAGTTTCTTTTATATTTTTGTAGTTGCATATGTTTTTAAGATATATCCTTATAATTATCTGAATTTTGGTGTTACTTCTTGCAATGTCTCTTTTCTACATATAATTTTATAATTTGGTTCTCAATTTTTTATTCTGCTAAGTTCTCACCAATTTTGTTTATTTTTTGAAATAACCAACTTTGTTTTCTTTGTATTTTTTACTATTTCTATTTTATTAGCTTGTGTCTTAATCTCAATTACTTCATTATATCTAACTTTGGATTTGGCTTGTTCATGGTTTTCCAATGTCCTGAGGTGCACCATTAAATTATTTGTTTAAAATCCTTTATATTCTTTTAAACTTAGTCACTTATATACATGAATTTCCCTCTTAAGTTTGCTTTCATTGTATTCCATAGGCATTGGTAAAAATTTGTCTTTATTTTCACTCAATTAAAGATTTTTTTCTTCTTTATTTCTTCAGTGATCCATCCATTTACCATTCAGTGGTGTGATGCTGAATCTTCATGAATTTTACTGTTGGTATAAAACTTTATCTCATTTTGGGTAAGGTAGTATACAAGAAGTTGTGTCCTAATACAATAATCTATTTTAGGGAAAGTAACATTGGCTCCTGAGAATAATGTATATTCTTCAGTGTTTTGATAGAATAGTCTCTCATACCTGTGAAATACATTTTATCTGAGATGGCATTTAACTACAGTGTTTCTTCATTTATTTCTTGCCAGGGTGACTTGTCTTTTGGTAGAGCAAAATATTGAAATTATCCAACACTAAACTGTTGGGAGTAGTATGTGACTTACAACTGTTAGCATTTGATTTGCAAAATCTGATCAGCCTATGTTTAGGGAATATTTCAAATTGTAATGTCATTTTCTAAAGCATTGATTGATTGATTGATTGATTGATTTGTTGTGGTGTGTGTGTGTGTGTGTGTGTGTGTGTGTGTGTGTGTGTAAAAACCACACACGTGGAAATTTCAAGAGAATCTATGGAAATCATTTTATCCTTTCTCTCCTTCCAACATGTAGTCATAGGACTAGAACTCACACTGTCAGGGCTGGCATCAAGGCCATTTACCATTTAGCCATCTGACTGGTCTGTTATGTATTCTTGAACAACTGTTCCCTTGGTCAGTATAACTTGGAAAGTATGACTTTTTGCTAACTTATTTTGAAGTCCATTTTTTCAGTTAGGAGAATTGGTGTGACTGGTGTTTCCTAGTTCTATTTGCTTGGGATGTCCTTTTCTATCTTCTTACCCTAAAGTTTTATCTATCTTTGTTGTTGAGGTATGTTTCTTTTTTTTTTTTTTTTTGGTTTTTCGAGACAGAGTTTCTCTGTGTAGCTTTGCACCTTTCCTGGAACTCACTTGGTAGCCCAGGCTGGCCTTGAACTCACAGAGATCCGCCTGCCTCTGCCTCCCGAGTGCTGGGATTAAAGGCGTGCGCCACCACCGCCCAGCTGAGGTTTGTTTCTTGAAGGCAGAAAATAATTGAATAATTTTTAATATATTATATTAGTCTATGTCTTTTTATTGAAGAATTGAGACCTTCTGTATTCAGAGTTATGGAAAGTGTGTTTTAATTCCTATCATTTTGTTGATTTTGTTGCATTTATTCATGTTTTCATAATCTCTATCTGTTAAACATTGTTCGAGAATATTTTATTTCACCTGCATCCACTTTGATGTGCATATCATTTTATGCAGCCTGAAATATTCTTTCTAATATCCTCTGTAAAGCTAGATTAGTAGTTAAAATTTCCTCTAGTCAATTTCCACATGAGAAGTTTTTCATTGTAAATCTATTATTACAGATAGTTTGGGTGGGTCTTCTAGTCTGGCTTGGCAACTGTGGACGTTCATGACTTGAAATACTTCATCCCATGCCATTCTGGTTTTGAAAGTTTTTATTGTGAAATCAGCTATTATTCTAATGGATTTTAATTTATATGTGACTTGGAATTTCTCCCTTGAAGTTTTCAATATACTTAGTTTATAAAGATAAAGTAAATTTTTACCAATAATGTGACATTTACAGCTTCTCTGCTCCTATTCATTTGGTGTTCCATGTCTATTGTAGTAGGATATACTTCTCTTCCCTTAAACTTGGGCAACTTTCTGATGTTCCTCAGCACTTGGGAGAGGGTCATAAATTCAAGGTTGTACATTGTAAGCCTGATCTATATGAGCCTCTGTCTCTAAAACTAAGGAAAGAAAGACAGAGCCCCATTTACCCCATCTTTGACGTCATAATAATAAAATAATGTATATTGCTATGAGCTGTGACACAGCAATGACAATTTAGAAATGATACTTCTATAAAATTGTAATCAAGGTGTTTATTGTCTGCTAACATATTATTCATTCTACAAGAATAGTCAGCCTCTCCATAAATCCTCTACATGTTCTCCAAAGTTGGTTTGAATCTGTTTTCTTCCTTTACTATGTCTTTTTAAAAAAGTGTAAGTTCCTTGGGAGTTGCATGAAGTTTACTATATACATAGCTCCTGAAATGGTGTTCATTATGTTGGCACATCCTTAGATAATATTTGCTGAGTGTATGATTGTGAGCTCAGTCAAGGGGACTGCTGTGCTCTAGAAAAACTTCCCCAAGGAAGTCAAAGTTTTCTGAATGTTTAATTGCTCCTCAAGTTTCCATACAGATCTATCCTCTACCATGGAAAACAATTTAGCTTTCTATGCAGTGTGATATGATATAGCTAACAGGTTTAACTCTTGTCTTCAAGCCTATGAAATACCTTTTAAAAGGTGTACTTATCTAATAATATTTCCACTTTAATAAGTGATAGTTATTCTCCTGTGTTATGCATTAATTACTTTAAAATAATTTTATGTTCATTCCTCAGTGCTTACTTTACTAAGATAAGTTGGTCTGGGATTTTTGAACATGGTTCTCCCTTCATACATAAGGAAACTGAGGCTCAAAAAGATTAATACATTTCTTATAGTCACATAATAAAGAACAACTGAGGCATGTGAGTGCTCATCTACTTGTCTACATAGATCACCAGTAGTCTAAGCAGTTAGCAAAATATATTTCAACTGTAGTTAACTTTGTATATATCTAATTTTCTCAGATCAGAATAGATTCATTCAGAGAGTTGTATTATGCTTAGGAGCCAGCAGAACATTCTTTTTAAATTTGACAATTTGGTTTTCACTTATCAATATACTACCATGTTTTAAGGTCTCCTATCTGTTTTTAGCTCCTGGTAGACCTTGCCCAAACTCCTAAGACTAAGAATGTCTCTTGGGTATTCAAGCACTCTGAGGACTAAAGGATCAGTAGATTTTATTCACTGTATAAAATGACTTTTTTCCCTCATGAAACCAAGGGTTAGTATATAGACTTAGTAATTGTTCCTAGATTTCTTTTTCATATAACTGTGCTACAAAAGAATTGTAAGAAATGCATTAATGCAGATTGAAGTAGAAAATAAAATAGAAGAAAATTATTTTCTCATGAGTCAAAAATCAATGGCACTAGTACTTCCTCAGTAACTACTGCCAGTGACAATATCCCACCTCTCTTTATTTCTCTTCCTCAGTATAATATGACATGATTCATCAGCCTCACTTGTAAATTACTAACTCTGCCAGTGGTTCTTACAGCTGAATGGTTTCCATAGTTCAGGTTCATAATTTTGGACAAAGAATTGTCTTCAGGGATGACTGATGGAAGGAAATCTTAGGGCCAATTCTCCAGGCTTCTTGCATACTCTCCAACAACATTACCTCTAGTTTTCTATGTTTGATGTATCATGATCCATTGTGATGTAGCCAAAAATAAAATCATTTTAACTGAAAATACATTACTGCAAAAGTGGCAGAGAATTCTGTTTCCAGGAGAGGAACCATTAATTCATCTCTAGACCAGACTGTATTTGGATAAAGGCATTTAAATAAATAATAATAATCCAATCAATACATAACCCAATAAATTAATTACACAATTCTCAAAAGAAAAATTACAATTGTCCAACAAATACATAAAAATATTCAAATGGTATAGCTGTCAATATTATGCCTGCAGTTACACAATGTTGATGGTAATGTAAGCTAGTGAAGCTACTGTGGAAACTGGTATAGAGGTGTAGTAGAATCTTAAAAGGTCTTTATTAATAAAACAAACCCAGAGCCAAGTATTGGGGTGAACACTGGAAGGTCAGAGAGACAGAACAAGCCACAGCTAACCTCATCTGGCCAACTCCTCAGATGGTCTTGTTTCCTCAGGCTGGAAGCCTCTGTGTCCTCATCCCACTGGCTCTCAGCTGAACTGTGCTGCTAGAAGCCTGAAAGCTTAACCAGCCAAATGCTTCTAGTTCCTGGTCTTCGCGCCTTATATACCTTTCTGCTTTCTGCCATCACTCCCTGGGATTAAAGGCGTGGGTCACCATGCCTGGCCGTTTCCAATGTGGCCTTGAACTCACAGAGATCCAGAGGGATTTCTACCTCTGGAATGCTAGGATTAAAAGTGTGAGTGCCACCATTTTCTTGCCTTTGTATCTAGTGGCTGTTCTGTCTCTGACCCCAGATAAGTTTATTAGGGTGCACAATATTTTGGGGAACAAAATGCCACCACATAGAGGTGCCTCAGTAAGGTGAATATAGAACTACAACAGAATACCACAGCTAGCAGAGGACATTGACATTTGATTACTTCTGGAGGAGGGAGTCAGTTTTCTTTAATGATGTAACCCCTGGTAAGTTGATCATACTCCAGGGAAGAGCTTCTTCCCAAGAGTAGTAGGGCAATGCAAACTCTACTTGAGAGAAAAAAGAATTAATAAGTTAATAAATATAATATGAATTATTATTAAGTATACAGTATAAGAAGAGACTTGAATGCCTAGCTTCATCCTTCTCATGTGAACCAATTGTCTTTGAAGAAAGCTGTAAATGAAATGAAGAAATTCTTCACTGAGGATTTATTTAGGAAAAATTTGATTTGTGACCATGGCTCTGCACAAGAATGGGGTATTTTGTATTTCATATGTTGTCAAAAGGAATAATCAAATAAACCACCCTTTTTCATTAAAAAAATCCAGGTATCTCATTCCTAGATACCTACCTAAAGGAACTAAGGTAGGAAATAACACAGATACTTTCATACTTAGGGTTAGTACTGTATTATTCACATCAGCTAGATATGGAAATATAGAACCACTCTATAATGAGTGAGTATATAAAGAAAAAGTGTTATATACAAAATGAAATTTATTAAGACATAAAAATGAAATTGTCATATGCAACAAAATGAATTGAATTGTAGTTCATCATGTTAAAGTAAATCAGACTTTGAAAAAAGAATATTACATTTTCTTACATATATAGAATATCAGTTTTAAAAAGAAAATAATATATACTTATATCAATACATATGTAATATACAAATGGGGTTAGATTTAAATAGGGGAATTACTGGGCAATGGTGGTGCACGCCTTGAATCCTAGCACTTCGGAGGCAGAGGCAGATGGATCTCTGTTAGTTTGAGGCCAGTCTGGACTACATAAGGTATTCCAGGAAAGACACAAAGCCACACAGAGAAACGCTGTCTCGAAAAACCAAAAACCAATAAATAAATAGATAAATAAATAAATAAATAAATAAATAAATAAATAAAGGAATGTGAAAAAGTAAAGACAGTGAATAAGATTAAATTTATGACACAAACATGTAAAAATACTCTAATAAAACTCAATAACTTTTACATTGAATAAAAAATAAAAAAAATCACTGGTTTTAAGTATAATTTTGAAATATACGTATACATTTTCCTACTGAACAAGCATGTTAACATTTAATTTCAATCTCTCTCAAGACTGAAGTATTATAAAGTACTGTGTGCCACTTCTACTTCAATTTCATATAAATTTTAAAGAGGGTGTAAAAGAAGTGTCTTTCCATTTCAATATTACTATTGTGAATTTATCTTCCTGTGTATATGTTACATTTTGGAGACACTAAGCTAGAAACAACAAGACAACCGTATACAGCTTTGGAAATGGAAATGAGTATCTAAACTTAGTTCAGGCTAATATCTAATCAACTTTGGCTTTGACATTCTTTTTACATTTTTATTGAGTTATGATTACATTCAGTAAAATGCACAGATCTTAAATATATACTTTGATTAGTTTTGACAACTGTCTACACCTGAATCTAATATCTTAATCAAGATATAGAGCATTACTACCATCAAAAAAAATTTCTCATGCGTCCCTGTCTTTTCTGTGCCATGAACCTCCCATAATCAACTTCTTTTCTGATTTCTATCTCAATATACTTATTTCTTTTATAACAGAGTTTCAGTAAATGGAATCACACACTGACGGATATTTTAAGTCTGATTTTTAAAAGAGAGTACAGTGATAGTGTATATATGCATCAGTATAGTTGTAATATCAGTAGTACTTCTCTTTTAACTATGAAGTTATTAAGCTATAATCAATGTAAGAATTTTTCAATGTATTTCTAATAGCTAAAACGTTATAGATATTTCAATTTTTTATTTATATGTATGTATTTTATGTTTCATGGGAAGTAGTCTCAAAGAGAAATTGCTGTATGACAAGAAAACAATAATGACAGTATTATACACTTGTCTGTAGCTGGAGTTTTCTCAGTTCTGCCCAGCCCCATGGACCCCACAACCACTTATAAAATAATCACTCAGAAGCTCATATTAATTAAACTGCTCGGCAGTTAGCTCAGGCCTGCCACTGTCTAGCTCTTACACTTAAACTCAGCCCATTTCTGTTAATCATTATGTTGCCACGTGTTCTGTGGCTTTACCTGCTGCCTTTACATGCTGCTCTCTGGACAGCAGGCTGGCATCTCCTCCCCTCAGCCTTCCACTTCCCAGACTTCTCTTCTCTCTTTGTCTCGTCTATACTTCCTGCCTGGCTACTGGCCAATCAGTGTTTTATTTATCAATCAATTATCCACAGCACTTCCCCTTTTTCTTTTTTCAAAAAGGAAGGTTTTAACGTTAACATAGTAAAATTACATATAACAAAACAATTATCAAGCAAAAATTACAGTTACAATATCTAGTCTAATTACATATAACAAAACAATTATCAAGCAAAAATTACAGTTACAATATCTAGTCTATTTATAATATCTAGTCTATTTGTATTTGGCAAAATTAAAGAAGACATTCTATCTATCTTATATTTGTGAGTCCAAGGTTTCATATCTAACTTATCTCTTATTATAACTAAGGAAATTATAACTATCCATTCTTAAACTACATCAAAGACCTCAGAAGGATATAATATTACCAGAGAAATGGGAGAAGGATGCAAGCAACTTTCGGGAGTCTTGGGAGAGTAGTCAGAGACAGCTGGCAGCCTGGCCAGTCACCTAATGTTACTTTGTAAAGTTGGGGCATCTGTCTTCAGGCCACAGGTCTAGATTCTCTCAGTCTCTTCTCTCTGTGTCCTGTAAAATGTCTGGTAGTTTCCTCTGCGAAGCAGGAACCTGAAGGACCATCTTGCCTTGCAAAATTCAGTGGTCACCTTCCATATTGGAGTGTCTTCAATGCCCATCCTCCTGTCTGAAGTAAATCAGTGCTGCCAGGAGCAGACATGTCTCACTGTCCAGAAAGTCTAAATTTTTAAAACATTTTAAATGCCATATTCTGTAGGTCTTTGAAGTGTTTGAAGATTACCTACCTAATTGAATTATATCTATGTATATCTAGAAAACAACATGACTATAAGTTTGACTATCATAGAAGACTAATTATTAATCTGTATTTCTTAATTTTCCATTACAATCTAAATGAATTACATAACCATAATACTTCAAACGAGAGTAGAAATATATATACAGTATAACAAAATTAAGTTTAAACTTGTATCAATAAACTAAAATCCATAGCAATGTAAAACATTTTTAAACAAGTTGCTCTTTAAAAGTAGGTTCAATAATCTACCCTTTTATCTTATCATTATCTATACTGTCCCCTTTTGTTGTTTAGAAAGAGATTGCATTTATAATCAACCTGTTTTAAATAAAAATATTGGTTTTTCTCTGTCCCACACCAGAAGGCTCTTCTGATATGGGACAGAAGAATCTCTCAACCTTTTTTTTCTTTCTTTCTTTTTTTTAGGAATATGCTTGGGTTTAGAGAAGGAGTGAGCCAATTCCATATCCAAAGCCAGCTTGGTATATGTGGGAATTTGGGTGCAGCTTTTCATACTACTTCCTGCTGGATGGGGGCACTATATTCTTATGGGGACATAAAGAAAATTTTAGGATTATGGAGTAGTCCATGAGGCTGTATTCTCTGAGCCAGTTGCCTTGAAACCATTCTGGATGGTGGATCATCTGGGCCATGGTGTCATCAGAGACCTTTCATGGGGTCTTGGCTGGTCAAGCCTGATGTGTCTTAATCTGGAACAAATTCATAGCCTCTTGCTTTCTTTTTTTTTTTTTTTTTTTTTTTT